>JANHGB010040111.1:11186-47270 GCA_026283785.1 Coracopsis vasa | reverse complement strand
AGAACATCTTCCCTGTGTGCCGTGCTATGCTGCACCATGTGCCTGGTGCAGAGTCCACTTTAAGGTCCCTTCCCCGATTTTCAAAGCCCTCCGTGTCTGCTTCTGCCTACAGTAACAAATTATTTGTTCCCTTTGTGGGGCTGGCGGCAGGGGGGGGGAAACACCACATTATTTTGTTGCTCAGTAGGAGAGAAGTTGTGACCAGAAAAGGCTGAACCCTCAGAGAAGCCAAAACAAGTCCAAAACAAAGTAAACATAGCCACTACCTGCACCAAATCCAATCCAAATGAAATACAAAATGCTGTCATTACTGGAGCTGACTCCCAGTCACATTGCCACTTCCTAACACAGGAGTCTGGCTCTTGTGGCTGGGCAGGAAGGCAGATCTCTGTATTAAAAAGCTTTTGTGTACCACAAAACAGCACTGTGGTAGATGTAAATGCTGGCTATAATCCACAAGTCTGCCTCTGCGATGTGTGCATCTGCCCTACAGTATTTCCAAAATCAAGCATTCCCTGTGTGGTCAAATTGGTTATGCAGGTTGTGCAGCCGTGCAGGATTTTGTCCTTGCTATGTGTCCCCAGGGTGGGTACTGGCCACTTCTGGAGCTCTAGGCCATAGTTTCTGTAATCATAAACCTCTCTGCAACACAGCCACAATTTCTTGAAGGGGAAAGGGGGTGCTCTTGGAAAGCACCACCTATAGCACAGTAGGAACAAAAGGGCAAAGAAAAGGCTGGAGGATTAGTTTAGGCAAAGACAGTTTGAAGGCTTGGCTGGAATTAAGAGTTGCAGGGGTAAGTCATAACCCCCAGCATTTTGTGTAATGACTCGTTGATTCAGATCTGCTTCTGATAAGCCTCTTTGTGCCCTTCTCATGAGCATTAGAGGTAGATGCATTGGAAGGAAATATCCTGCTATAGGCCTGACTCATCTGGGAAACAAAAATGCTTTAGCTGACGGCTTCTCAGCCTGGTATCAAACTGGTCGCTGTTTCCCACGTTCAGCTGCCTGTCCTACCTGCGGTGCCAGCAGCCTGCACACTGCGGGCTGTACAGGCGCACGTCTGTTCTGCAGGAAGGGACAGAGTGCCCTGATGCAATCCTCAGTGCCCTCCCACTCTGGGGAAGGGGAGTGAGTATTCAGCAGCAAAGAGTGAGAAAAAGGTATGGGAAAATACAGTTCGTGTCTGACAATCAGGGTTGGTTTTTCTTGTTTCAAAGAGAAAGAGCAAGCAGGCATTCACCGTCTTGATTTTCTAAAAAGGGGAATGTCTGTTCCTACAGTGCCACCTTCAGTTCTTTCTTGCTTATTGTCTCAATTTTACCTAATCTCTCATTTTCTAACACCTACTACTATTTCTGTTAGTGAAAGACTAGACAAAAGCATTTGTGTGTATTTCTCTTTGGTAGTAATTTGTATCACTAAAACACAACACTCTTCAAATCCAGGAGGTAACTCTTGAACATTTCTCAACAGTGTTAATTGTCTCTCTTGCAAATTATGGGCTGACAAGGCAATCAGCTGTTTGCTGAGAAGGTAATGGGCAAGTAGGAGTAGGGAGGAGTACATCGAGCTGGTATGTTGCTAAGAAGGCGGTTTTTTTCCTAAACAAATCTGGTAGTTCAGTGTATGCTGTACATAAGATATGGATCTGAACGTCTATTGGGATAACAAGAATGAGCATAAGCAAAAACAAATACAGACAGGTTCCTCTGTCAGAGAATCAAACAACGGAGTTATAAAACAATTATGACAAACATAAAATCATGTTGGTTACACTGGCAAAGTCATCTGCAGCTTGACTGTTCTCTGAATGAACTTATCCTCTGTACTAATAAATTTTATACCTAGATAATTCAGTACAAGCATAGTATTGTTTTGTTAGCAAAAGCAGAAATAGAATCTACAAGGAATGTCAAATGCATATTATTAATATCTGTAATCCAAGCTTTTTTTATATAGGGGTATCTAATTAATAATCAATAGCTATTTTAAGTCAAAGCAGTACCACATTAACCTTTCCAGGATATAAATCTGTTGTCACATTCTTCTCCACATCACATGCTACAAAGAGGATCAGCAATAACTTCTCAGAAGACAGATTTCTTTTATTGAAGTTCATTAAAGTACCACAGGCACATTTACATCAGCACCTGTACTGTGCTCACAGGGTCTTGTCCCCAGGTGTTGAAGTTGATATTGCATGGTCACTGGCACCACCGCTAATTAGAAGACTAATTTCAGTATCCTACGATGAGTCCTGCCCAAAGTGTTTATCACTTGGCAACACACGTCTCATGACTCAGTTCCATGAGGAAGCTGTAAAGATCCAGTTGCAGCACGGATAAAGGAAGGGTCTCACCTTCCCCATCTCCCAAGGGGTGTGTGCTGCCAAGTATGGGTGCTGAGTGTCTCTGAAGTCCAGGGAGAGACTGAGCCTGGGATGAGCACAGCAAGAGGGAAAGTACTGGTTGCTGCCCATCCTGGCCCCAGGGAACCCAGTGGGGGCTTAGCCAATGGGTCTTTGCTTGCTTCAAACTTAGGCAAGCTCTGATGAAGCACTGAGACTATTGGGGAATACAGAGGCCCAGGCAAGTGAAAGAAAGGCTCTTCCCCTGCTTTTGCTACTGGCAATCATGAACAGAGGGAAGCAGGGCCACTTAGGTAAAGTTACATGGTAGGTCACATAGAAAGCGTTTCCCTTGCTGATAGTGCCAAAAGTACTGCAGGATAGGAGATCCCAAGGACACTTTGTGCTGCTTTGTATTAAAACATCTGGGATATTTAGGAAGTATGGTAAAGGCCTGAAATGTGCGTCTGAACTCCAGCTTGGAATGCCTTCCTGGATCTGTCCCTGGGAACAATCACAGAATCATAGAATGATTTGGGTTAGAAGGGACCTTAAAGATCATGTAGTTCCAAACCCCCTGCCACGGGGCAGGGACACCTTCCACTAGGCCAGATTGCTCAAAGCCCTGTCCAGCCTGGCCTTGAACACTTCCAGGAATGGGGCAATC
Organism: Coracopsis vasa; assembly: GCA_026283785.1. NCBI lineage: Eukaryota > Metazoa > Chordata > Aves > Psittaciformes > Psittacidae > Coracopsis > Coracopsis vasa. Next base: position 44,251 of record JANHGB010040111.1, on the reverse strand, counting down.
TGATAAAGCTGTACACATATGGCCAGTGAGATCATGACTTCAAACTCCATGTAGGTGTTTTTTTCCTAGCTAATAAATTAATGTCTTAGTTGTCTCCTGCCTTGAAGCTAGCACAGTTATGTGCATGTACAAAATGAAGGTGACACACTGCAATTTCTATTTACTAGCATTTTATGCCTGCACTACCCAGCATAAGTGGTTGAAAAAGATTTCTGTTGCTGTTAGATCAAACCTTAATGCAATTGCATCAAAGCCAGCTTTGTCTAATGGTCTGAAACACTGAAGCATTTATTTTAACTTAAAACATTTAGAAGCTCAATGAAGAAATGGAAGCACTTCCCCTCAGTGTGACACATGCTACCAGAAGAGCTGCTGATGCTCAGCTGTTTCCTTCCAGCAGCAAGAGCCAAGGCACCAGGTGAGACAGCCCCAACACACATCTGTAATCCCTGTGTTTCAATCCCTGCCATGGTTTCTCAAGTGCGCTGTTATATCTCATTGCGCTGAAAGGAAATTACTTCACATGGATTCCACTCATGATTGCATGAAAAAGTTATGATTTTTTGCCTGCCAATAAAACAGGACTCTCCCATGACTGCTACCAATATGTTCCACACTCAGGGTGCGGCTCCTAAAAAGTGCTTCTAACTATCACCAGCTTCCAGAGGAGTGACCTTTCTCTTCATTTGCCTCTCTACATCATAAAATAGAACAGACTTTTTCTTTGTATCCATCTCCAAAGTATGTCACCAAAATAGCCACATACTTGCTATGAAAGTGAAGATCTGTTCTAATATTTTTATCTGAAACATCATATTAACAAAGCGTCACTCATAGATGGCACTGGGTACAAACTATTTTAAGACCATATTTAGAAAAGGGAATAAAGTGTCTGCATCAGCTGCTTTAAGGCTCTCTCACTGATAATTTCTCTTTGCATTTCTTCTGCCAAGTACATTCTGAACTCCGCAGTACAAAACCCCTGCCTGCTAACTGACACGGTATTTGTGCTTCAGATTAATATCCTCCCAATTGTCTTTCTGACAGTACGCTAATGAGCCAACCAGAACAGCTTTGCCTGGGAGGAAATTAATAAAACATGAATTGGAGAGCCAGTCTATAAACAGAAATTGCTCAGATTGTATAGCTAATCTGTCACAGTATTAATGAAGTGCATCCATTTCCTGCTGGAGACATTCATCCACCTTCAACCCAGCCCACTCACATCTTGGAACAGTGACTCTGTCTCTCAGTAATACTTTATAGGTTTTCACATTTTCTGTGATTTTAACACCTTCTGAGATTATGTATTTCAATACTATCTCAAGCTGACAAAGCTAGAAGGAAAAATCTATCTGCACTACTTTGGGAAAGGCAGAAATGCCATATTTGTGGGTTAAAAACCATATCAAACACATACAGTGGATCTGACCTACTGGCTGCAGCATCCATGTGCCACACAGATGGCCCGAACATGAGCTGTGAACCCCATATGTGCCCAGTCCCTCAATCCACACACACTACTGACAGGCAGCCCCGGCCTGTGGACATGTAGGGGTAGATTAAACTAGGGCTACTGCACCTCCACACACCAGCTGCCTGCGACGGGATCCACCACCACTCCCAGCTTTTACATTAATGTTGGAAGAGCTTTGGAAAGGGTTGCATCAGTGAAGAGGTACAGGCTTGCTGCTACCAGCTGAAGTACTGCGGCCTCTGGCACAATGCTACAGCAGTTCTGGCCCACTGTTCAAAAAGGTCCTTTCTGAACTCAAACTCTTCTCAATAGAGTAACTGAAAGAGTTATCATTATATAGTGCCTGATTGACGACACACCTGATGTGACCTGCTCATAGTTCTTTTTCAGATGTACAGCTTCTGTCCCCATTTCAATATTTGCTATCAAAAAAGGACTGTCTGCTATTAGTTCCAAAGAACTAAACTGATCATCTGAAGCAGGTTGGTTGCTTGGGATTTTTTTCTTCTCTTGGGGGGGTGGGAGGATTAGGACATGGTGGGAAAGCAGAAGCCAAATGTTATTTTCTTAATTCCTCAGTGAAAAGCAAAGTGAGCAAAGTGAGCACAGGCAAATCCATTTAAGCACAAAGGCAAGGCATCCTAGGAGAGCACGAACCAGAGCTTATGTAAGAGACATTACACACCTCATTACAGAATGCAAAATATTTGACAAGGCAAAGCCTGTCGAGAGCTGTAAATAAAGCATGAAGGTAGGTGCTCCGGGGCAAAAAATGAGAACAAGCAGATACCAAAAGATAAAAAGGTGAGTTTAAGCTCCTCCATTTAAAGTCTTTTAAAACACTCTAAAGGTCTGGAGGTTTTTCAGTGACATCCTGTTCGTTCAGCAGAGCAAGTGACAAGCACAGGGCAAACCTGATTGCTCAGTGTAGAAAACACACTGCAGCAGAACAATCACCTTGGTATGTTAAGTGTCACTGTGGAACATAAAGCTATCTGGCTGGTGCTTAAATGAGTGCAAGAAGAATTTATTAGCATTTTTATGGAGATTAAACCTGCTCTTGTTTGATAATTTAGCAGCAAGGTGATATTGATACACAAGGATCTGATGGATGGAAGCGTCTCATCGCTGAATCTCCCTTGTGCAAGGCTGCTAAATCAGGCTGTGCTGTCCTTACTCCTGTGAGCAGATCTGCTCACTTTGATGGGATAGCAAAGGTCTGCATCCCTTCAGCTTTTATACAAATTCAAAGCTCACAAAACACAGCTACCTCAGTGAGGAGACAGCAGCACACTCAAGAATAGCGCACTTACACCCTAGCTACAGGCTGGTGTTGCCGTTCTCAAACACATCACGAACAGTTCCTAATCTCACAAAATGTAATTGAAGCTGGGTTTCAGCAGAGATTAGCTGAAAACTCAGCTCAAGGGCACTTTTTGAAGATGAAGGGCTCAACAAAAGCCCCTGGCTTACAAAATTCAAACCTGCTGCAATGTCACATGAGCAACAATTTTAAACTACTGACAAGGAACAAATAACTGATGAAACTGACTGTTTCATTATTTGTAGAGAAAATAGTCCATATCTTTCCTTGTATTAGAGCTTTTGCTTTTCATTTTTAAAATGTACATGTTTGTCCAGCAGAACATAACTTAGTATTCGATTTCTATACCAATCACAGTATCAGACAAGAGATCACTAGTGGTGAAACAGCACAGTGTAAGATACCACACAGATATGCCTTATTGTAGCAATTTTACATTACATTCACTGAGCTAATCCATTTGGAATATTAGCAATCTAGTATTTCTCACATTTTGCTGTGGACTGTAATCCTTACAGGAGAATGAAATGAGTACATGCTACAGAGATTGCTTTGTCCTCCTCTCAAGGCATAAGAATCATCATAAAAAGTCTCATCCCATGATGGGGTCAGAAGGCCACACAACAAGGGGAGAAGGTTTCCCCCAAAAGACACTTCCTCAGGTCTCAGCAGCAATTGCATGTAAAAGGCTTGACTATGGTTTAGGCTGGCAGTTTGGAAGGGGGACTATCTCTTTATTCCCTGCTATAACACCACCTACAGTTAAGCTTGCCATGAGACTCTGCATACAGTATTTCTCTTGGGACAGAGCATCAGACATATCAGCTCCACAAATTATAACAATGTTAGAAATCAGCCACGTATGCAGTATTTGTGTAAAAGCCCAAAGACACAAACCTGAATCTGCAAGTCATTCACTATGGGTAGCCAGGTACCCTTCTCCTGGTTCGGCATTATCTCCCCTTAGGTTTTGAAGACCAGAGCTCCCAGTCCCAGGGCCTCCTCCACAGCATTCAAGTGCAGATACATTACATCTTTGTATAGTGGCATAATCATCTGCTCTCATTTGTTATGAGTTCCTTTCCTAAATGTTTTTCTGATTCAAATTGCCTTTGACTCTTGACAACTATTGAACTGATGCCTTCAGAAAGCTATCTACAATAACTCATATGCCTCTTTCTGAGTGGTACTAGGGAATTAAATCTCTTACTGACTATGCTTATACTTAGAGGTATAGTTTTATTCTTGTATGCATTACCTTATAATTATTGACATTGAATTTCATGTGTCGTTTCATTAATCAGTCAGCTCTGCAAATCTGCTCAGCTAATTCAAGATCAGACTATTCTAAGAAAATATTCTGGTTTATCATCTGCATTACTGTCACTCATTTCATTATTCATGTCTTCTTACCATATCCTTTATGTCTCAAATGGCATAATTGTAAGCCCAAATCCAGGTGATAAGCCACAAATAACCTATTTGCTCCAACATACAGTCATGAAAAACCTAAATACGAAGCAGGTTCTGTCAGAACCTTACACAGAACCTCCCCCACCTTACACACTATACCTGCCTTTCGTGATGTGCCTTCTTGCAGGCTGTGAAATTGTCCTCCTCTCCTGGGTGTGGTGTGGTGTAAAATGGGGGAGGGCAGTGGGTTGAGCTGAGGACCAGAGCTCTTATTGACATACATTAAAACTACACCCCTGAAACTTCTTACCAGCAACATCTGAGACAGTGGCAAACCTGGCCCAGGACAGATGCATAGCATCTGTGAAAGAGAGGTGAGCATGAAAGAGAGGGGAGTACGTCACTCTGGCTGTCCCTGCGTCTCTTTGCTTAGGGATCTCTTTGGTATCAGGTCCTTGCTTTGTTGTCTTCACCTGTTGGTGAAAACAAGGATCCATGGCAAGAGCCTCCTTATGAATGGGAAAGTTGTTCCTTCAGTCTCTCATTGTCTTTTCAATTGCTTCTACCAATGCCCTTGGTATGGATGTCAGACTTCTTAGTCTGTAATTTTCAGATTATTCCTCAAACCCTATTTAAAAACTGGTGACCCATTTGCATCCTTCTATTTTTTTCATCATTAAGTGCTTTAAGGAGTAACTCAAATAGGACAGTTGTGGTTCCATAGTTTCATACCAGAATACTTCTGCATGAATTTGCTCTGGTCCGGAGAACTGGTGAGGTTCAGTTTGCTGATTTATTCCAATCAGAGTTTCTCACACTCATCTCTTGCAAAAAATGACCCCAGTGGGAGCCTCACTGACCTCTCCTGTAATCAGCACTATCAGAAACACAGCATTTAGCTTTGCTGCATGGTCCTCTCTTCACAGAGTGCCTTTTCTACACCTTCATCATGTATTGGCCTGATTGACTTTCTGGTCAGCTTCCTCCTTTTATGTTTTGGAAAAGGTTTTATAGCAGCTTTCACACCCTTGTTAGGTTTCCCCTCTAAACCTTCTCTGGTAGTGTGACACTCGCTACAGTTTATGACCTTTTCTATTTTCGTTGTTCAGATAAAATTTCCACTTTTTAAAAGATGTCTTTGGTATCATTTAGTAGTTCCCACTGCCTTGATGTTTGACCATGCCAACATTTTGTTTTCCTTTCAGTCCTTTAAAAAGTCTTCTCTGGTAGGTGGTATATATTTTCTCCATGCTCCAAAATAGTGTTCTGAAGCAGTGTTCATGCTGCCAACACACATTCCCCTGGTTTATTTAATCTTCTGGTTTTCTACATACTATCTCACTGATTTATTGCAGCTCCGCTTTCCAAAAATCCTAAGTCAGCTGCACATATCATCTCAGATTTTTGTTGTTCAAGAATAGAAAAGCTACACTCACTTGAAACACCATCTTCTCGGGGGAATGACCCTAGCGACATGGGCTCCTGTGAGAGGATTATTGTGAAGTCAATGGACTAGCATGAGAAAGGGCTTTGAGAAGCAGAACTCTGTAAACTTCAAGCCAAATAGAAAAATAAGATTTTTTTTATATTGCTCTTTTGTTCCCTCGTTGCCTGCCTACCTCCTGCTTGATTTTGGGTATTTACACACCAGAATAATCATTTGCATCTAAATGGCATAAATTAGGCATAGCCTTGTTATCCAACCTTATGGAATATTCATTCTTCAAGGAATTGTAATTAAAAAATTGCTATATAAAAGAAAGAAATTTGTAATTAAGAATGAAATTTAACCTCCTTTTAAAGAGTAAATCTGCTTTCCATATACTTATGAAAGTTGTGTCTACTACACGCACCCTGAATTGCTTCTCTCAAATAGCTATTTAAATAGCTGCATTAATTATCATCTCCTCAGGATTCGAAACTTGCTGTGGACTGGAAGAGAAGGTTTAATCAGGCCACTCTTTCACTCCCGTGACTCTTTTCCTAACCTGCATGAAGGCAGCTGCCATCTGAGCTGCTGTACAAATAGAGGGTAGCAACATCCTACAGAAGAATATGAGGTTTAGAAGTGTTCATTTTTGCCTGTTGGGTTCTAACTGTAGGAACCATGCTTGTCAAAGGTAAAGCACAACTTTTATCTCCTAAGTCTGAGGGAGTGAGTGGCTGAGGATATACGTGAAGCCCCATGCCCTGGTGTCTCAGGTGACTAGTGGGAAGGGCGTGAGGTGCAGCTCAGGCCCTCTTTGGCCGGTGGGCTTCGTCTCCTTCCAGTGGAAATCCAGACTTTGCAGAGGGACGGTTCACACTTGGATCTCCATTCATTGGGATGCTGGGACATGCTGGGGCATACAGGTAGCCCCAGGAGATACAAGAACTTCTCAGGTAGCAGGCTTTTGACCTAAACTGAGCCCAGAATCAAAGATAGGTTGTGGCTGCTCTATTTTGTTTCACACTGCTACAGCACAGACTGGGAACATCACCCACTCAGTGCACAGCAAAAGGAGTCCAACGTTCTGATGCACCATCTTGCACCCAGCATGGGGTACATATCCCTGTAGGGAGATCAGAAGGCACGCCAGCAGCTAGAGAACATCCAGAGAGCCTTTGTGTTCTGAGTGGTCCTGAAATGATCCTGAATGAGAAGACACACTGCCTTCTCCAGGTCAATAAACCCTGCATATGTAAACCCCTGTGCAAACTCCTGGGTTTCTTCTTACTTTGGTGTAATTATAAAGTAATTTGTCTGAAATCAGAGAAAGCAGAAACAGATAAGCCAGAAGAACTGAAAAAGGACTTTGCCTTTATAAACCTTAATTGACCTTTCCTCCATGCAGCTAATGGCTCCCATGGGTTTTGTGGTGTGTTGTTGGTTTTGGAGTTTTTGTGAGCTGTCCTTCATGGTGGTCTTCTTCTCTTATGGTTTCAACAGAAGCAAAGTCAAATCGTGTATGCTGGCTCCTGTTTTCCTTCAGAAAACAAAATCCGAAATAGCAGTTAATGCCTCACTGACCAGGTACAGCAACCAGTAAATTCCTTCTCTTATTTCAACATTAACATGTCCAAACCAGAGCAACCACCACAAAAGCAAGTACGTAGGTCTAACTGTATAGAAGAGATCTGTTTCTTTTTTCCTGTGTGTTACAGTGGCTCACGTTAACCAGGTGTATGGCTCCCATCAGCTGCAACATGATTGATTCTCAGGTGTCCAAGTCAGGCTCCCAAGTGTCCCCATGATTCTGGACTTCAGTTTGCAATGACACCTGCAATTTGAAAAGGAAGTGGTTTTAGCTGCTCACAAGGCGATATCAAGAGTATGCCAAAGGACATTATAGAAAACATCACTGCAATCCTGCAACTCCCTCAGGTCCCTCTCATGAAGGTTTTAGGTTTTTTCTTCAGAAATTGATCTCAGACTTCTACAGAAATAAAACGGGAGACAACATTACCAGGAGCTGGTGATTTTGTTCAGTTTAAGATCTAAGCAGAGAGGAAAATAAAAGTTTATAATTTAAGTGTCAGCTCAACCTTTACCACTAAGTCCTTAATGCAGCACTAAAACGACTCTATTGCAGAACTAAAAACCCCACTATCACAGAATTGAAGAGGTTTGATCTCTCCCAATGTACAAGTGACAGAAGTTTAATCCTGGATGTATTTCAAACAAGAATGAAGAGCACAAATTGCCCAACAAAGCTCATAAAACAAGGTTGAGTAAGAAGCCTAGCAACCATGAGCTGTCTTAACATGTTTATCCTGAAAATTTCCTCAGCAACTGTATTCATCCCACTAATAAAGGCTACATTAGGTATGCCCTGAGAAGATACTTTTAGTTTTAATCACATTTTCATGGTCATGCTGTGGGTAGACTGTCAGGAGCTTTTAAGGTTAAGCTGGTTTTGCACTTCAGATCTATATGACTATGGGAATGACAAACAGTACAATTACAACACTGTGGCCCTACTTTTTCCAGAACCAAATCAGTTGCACAACAGGTCATATGTTCAAAGATTGTAAATATGAATCTCAGTAAGCAATTCACACAATTCAAAATTCAATGGAAAAGAATTACCTTGTGCTTAAAACTTAAAGGCATGTTCCAACAAGATAAAATGTAATATTTCTGTTTAGAAATTACAATCAACTTTTGCTTTCTATGGACATTCAGTGCTTCACTAGCTCTGCCAGGAGTTTTGAATACAAAATATTAGTAACAAATTATAACAGAAAACCCAGCAGAGAAAAAGAAAATCTGTCTCTGTACAACGCATTTCTTCACTATCTAGAATAGCAAAAGCAGCCCTTTAACACCTCATCTGGTTATCTGACCATGATGTTGTATAGAACTGGTCTATGAAAATAAATATTCAGTATTTATGTTTCTTTGCAGTTTGGCATTTTCGGGGATACTTGCAGCACTTCTGGAGAATAAGTAAATTTATTCCACATACATATTTGTGATTATATTAGTTTGAAACTTTATACAGTTATCCTACACTTGCCTTTCCTTTCTCATCCAGCTTACTCCTCACTAAATGAATGAGGGAAGAGAAATATACCCACAGAGTTTTATTCTAAAGACATCTTCACAAAGGAGATCTTGCATATGTTTCTTTGTCTAGCTGAGTACAGCTTTTTCTGCTGATGAAAAATCCCTTAATTGACTTCATTCAAATCACCCCAGGTGGGTGATTAAACGATTGATTAGGGATTTGTCCCCTGCCTGTCAAGTCTGACTGCAGCTCACTTAGATTAATAGTGTATCTCTCCCTGAGCTTGAAATGATAATGCACTGCTTGATTGACTGAAGTGTCCCTGGGTCAAATCAAATAGGACAAATGGATGCTACAGAACATCTCCCCGGTTGACATACAACATTAGCTACTTTTCAATGCACAATATATTTATCTTACCTTTACTGCCCTACAGCATTCCACGACCACTAAATCAGAGACAGAAAATCTCTTTAGAAGTGGGGAAATGAGAAGGGAGGAAAGTAATCCACAAAAAAAAAAAAGAGTTTATTAACACTTGCTTACCCTCTAAAAACCAATTTTCCTCTGGAAAGATTTTTCTCTAAACACCCGCTAGGTTTCTGCTCTTCCCATGCAAGTTTGGCATCTTTAACTAGCAGTTTCTGTCAGGACCTCATGCAAGGTCATAACCTTGCACACCCTTGTGTTCATCTAAACCTTTCTGGGAATAACACATTTGAAACTAATGTTGTTCCTTTATTGCCTAGAATCCAAAACAGGATATTGCAACAGCAGGGAAGGTGGGAGGTTGGTGGGATTAATCTGAGCAGAATGTTCCAAAGGCCTTCTCCCAGAAGGAGATTCCCACCTATCCGATACCTAACTTCTGGGGTGAGGCAATATGATGCATGTTCCCCAAATGAAAAACTAGCAAATGCTGGGAAAAATGCCTCTATTAAGTGAAAGCAATCAAAAAGTAGAATAAAAATAATCCTCAACAGGAGACATCTCTCAAATTATTTCAGTTGGTGAAAAAGGCTTGGTGTCAGAAAGGATACTGCAGTGGTCTTTATGGATGATATCATGGGCTTCAGTATCAAAGACAATTGTAGAGATTTCCAGGTTCCAGTGAAACAAAAGTCCCCAAAAGTTGAAAACATGAATTGAGCGGAGGGTGTTTGTTTGGAGGAGAAACAATATAAACAGCACCACAGCAAATTCAGAGGGAATTGTAACCAAATCAAAGCTGAGGGCACTGAGTCTGCTGGTGGCCGACAGGTGAAGCAGACCTGGATGCATTTCTTACAAAGACAGAGGTGTGGATGTGAAGTGCCAGTGCAGCAGCTGGTTCTCAAGAGTAGCTAAAGAATGGTGAGCATTAAAGAAAATCCATTGCTGAGCCCCAGACTCTGGTAAATGCTTTTTCCTTCACAGAAAGCAGGCCTGGCTGACTGACCTACTGGAAGCCACAGCTTGTTTTAGCAGAAATCACCGTTAAAGTCTGAGCCATCTTGATCCCCTGTTCAGCTGAACTGACCTCTCTTGTGCTTGGATCATTGCTCATCTGCAGCTCTGTCGAGAGACAAGCTGAGTTCTTTCTCATAGGAATTTCTGAAATACAGCCAGTCATCACTGACCTTTCTATTAAAAACAACATTAAACTTGATTCTCAGGCTAAGTACTTCTTGAGAAAGATATGCAAACTGCACATTTCTCAGGGAAGTGGCCACAAATAAAAGCATGTATTTTAACATCTGTCACTTGAGGATCCATCTCCTGGAATGGAAAGGTGCTCAAACCAATGTCTTGATGCCTAAATACTCAGGTGGTGATTAATGTGCAAGTTTTCTGGTATTGTCTCATTCCTGAAATATGAAACGAGGCAAAATAAGTGATTGCCATAACAAATAATATGAGAGCCTGCACAGGACATCTTGCAGGACACCACAAGTTGCCCTCTCACAGCTGCCATCACAGGGAGTAGGACAAACAGCATCCAGCTCTCCTGGATGAGAAAGTCCACTCCAACACTCACCTCATCTCACTCCCTCATAATAGAGCACGGAGCATTCTTGGGGGATACCAATAAGTACGCAGGCTGCCAAATCAAGGCATTCTAAGGAACAAATAATCATTGAAAACAAGAAGAGATTTCTTTCCCATCATTTATTTCCTACTGAATGGTTTGCTCTGCTTTCTACAGCAGCCATTCTCTGCCCACAGGCTGACAGAGCACAGCTCCACTGCTGGGAGAGGCAATAAAATACAGGACAATGATTGGGGGTGGGATTTCTATCACTGTAACCAGATCCTGATAATACTTTGGTGTGCACACAAGAATATACACAGTAGTGCTTGCAATATCAGGGGTTGTGTTGCCACTCCTGAACCTGTCTGTGTTACAACCTCCATTTCTTGTACCATCTGTTATGAGCTGAAGCCACTACAAGAGCCTGGGAATCCTGAAGCATTTCAGCAGTTGAGGAAATACAGTGAAGCTGCTTTTCTTTGCAAGGAGGGTAACTGATCAAGTTTTATAAACACTATAATATTTTTTCTTTTAATGTTAACTTCTTTGTTTAAAGCAAGCTGGCATTAAATGCAGTGCAAATAGTTCACACACAACTGCTGATCGGCTGAAAGTCTTAAGAATATTAGCTTTAGAAGGGTCTTCTTAACACAAATTGTCTTAATGCCCTGTAACTTTTAAATTCACAAAAGTCCAGGTAAAATGCCTCTCTTTCAACATGATTTTATGGCTTTCTCTCTCTGTTCTAATTAAAACATACTTAGGATCTAGTACAGTCCGCTAGTACTTTTGTAAAGGCAGATATGAAAAGTAAAATGATTAGTGACTAATGACTGACATTTCCCCCTTTCCACCCAATTAACAGAATTTCCAATCATTTGTTCAATTTAGCCTAATGGTAGCCAGACCTAAAACCATTAAGTAATACAGATAAAACAGGGAGGCACAATGTGCTGCAGCTTATTAAAGAGCATTTTACATTACCCTAAAAGCTCTTAACTTTAATAGGCCTTGAATGTTCCATTAAAAAATTAACTAAATAGTAATTTTTTTAATTCTGTGGATTTTATATACAATGCTTAATGATTTATTCAGCATTCAAGAATGTCCAGAAATAAAGTCTCTGCAGTATCTGAATGATTCTAGAAGCAGGCTTCTTAAGCATGATGATAACACAGTGATGAATAGCTAATAATGCTGGCAATGTAACAATTTACCTTCTTGTGCAAATGGAACCGCTACTTTGTGGAAGAAAAATGCTTCCTCCTAGATCTTCCTAAATTTGAGTTCTCTATTTACTGGTTTATTTTGATTCTCTTTCTTATTGCATGTTTATGTTTTAAAGGAGAAGTGACTGGCTGAATCTGAGAGACAGATTTTAGTTTTCTTAACATTAACTCATTATGCAGCACTTCTGTGAGTCTGCAGTGGCCTTTTGTTTAAACAGCTATGTTAGAGAGAGCTTTAACGTTAATATCAATTTAGTTGTGTGGGTTTTATAGTGTCTTAAATTATAATACTGTTACATTAAAAATGACATTTTACAAAGAATTTCTATCCTATTTCATATTTATTTCTCTTTTATCCAACATTCCCTCCAGGCTGAGAGAGACCTTCAAGATAAAGGTTAATGCTGACATTTATGGTTCAAATGTTTTGTTTGTATTTGCCCATAACCACATAAAAGCAAATGAATCTCATTTCCATATACACTTGGTAGCAACACCAGTTTTCACCAGCACTTTGTACGTAGAAGACAAATGTTTTCTTGTTATTACTCAAAAAATGGTGAAGATAATGAGTTGAGCAACCTTTTGAGCAGAGGCAGATTGCACAGCTCTCACTGCATTATGCAAACTTTGAAAATGTAATTGGGTTACCAAAAATCACATTAAGTTGTCATACATATTACTTGCATCTCACAGTATTGCTGATTATTGAAGTATTTTGCATGGATGTAATCTTTCATGATGCACTTTTTAAATTCCCTCATAAACTCATTGACTTTAAACTCCAAATCATAATTTTGGTTGTTAGTGATGCAACAAAACACTTGGCCACATCAAAGAGAACAGCCCAAAACCATTCTCCATCAAGATTCATACACAATATGCTTTGTTTATTTTTTGTTTCCTGTTCACAATCCAGTAAATACAAAAAAACCTGTTTATTTATTTTAAATCATATGTTACCTTTAACACCTTTCCTTTCTGTAATCAGACCTTTGTGATGACTCCTGCATACACATTAGAATAAGAAGCTTTATTATCAGATTAGTATTTCATCCTTGCTCAGTCTGCAAATATGCACAAGCTTCAATTCAGAGTCCTCTAAATTGATCAGACATGCCAAAACCTCACTTATCCCATCAGGATTAGCCTCCCTTGATATGTAAGCACAATTAGAAATATTAATGAATTAATTATTTTTTTATGGCTAGCCTAGGTCCAACTTTCTTTTGGTGGTAAATGTGATCATTAGATCACTTCTGGCAACTTTAAGAAAAACTTGATAAGAAGCAAGTTTAATTCACAAAGCAGTCACTATTATACTTTCATTGAACAGTGTCCAGCATGTGGCTGACCTACTCAGTCCAACACATGACTGCCTTCAGTCAGTCATGGCTTTCCCAGCAGCGACATCAATCACCATCAGAAGAGAGCAGAAGAAGAGGAGGCTGTATCGTTGCCCCTGGGTTTGCCGCTACTCTTCTTTCTCTTCTTTTATTCACCTCAGTTATAGTGCTTGGATTGACTGTTTGTCTGCTGTGACAAGGGCAGTCAGGCAGGGGAATATCATCCCCAGCCACTCCTCCCAACTGATCTGCACTGCCCACAGTCACCCAGCTCAACCTACAATAGGATTTGGATCGCTACACTGTGAACTGGACCTGGAGAATCCTGTTTCTCCTTCCCACTGCCCCACCTGGACCCACTGTGGTTGTGCTTCTGCAGATGATCCAGGCATCACACTCACAGTGTTTGCAGTCCACCTGCTTTTTGCCAGCCACAGTACAAGAGCCCTCCCCAGAGCTGGGAATCTGGGTGGTCAGTGAGCAGGCTCCAAAGGGCCCTAACAGCTCATCTGTCCCTAGGGTCTGGGGACATTAGCCCCATGGAGCTCAGGAACCCCACCACCTCAAACAGCCAAGCAGCTACAGTACAGCCAGGAGCACTACAGTGAGCACCATCTCCAGCGCAGAGAGCAGAGCCACTCTCCAAGTCACCTCACCATGGGCATGGCTACTCTGGCCAGCAATGAGATGGGCTACCCTGGGCTGGGATGCAGCAGATGAAGCAAGCCTGAACACAGAAAAAAACCCAGCAAAGAAGTAAGAGGAAGAAAAGCCTTCACAGCAGTACAATAGAAGAGTATTGTACACAGAAGATTTGTCTGTCCACAGGTTTATCCAAACCTTTTCCTACTGCTTGGGTTTCAGCCAACATTGCCTTTCTGTTCAGTCTATTGTACCACCACCCCTTCAACACAGCCACTGCCACCACTGCCCTTGCAGTACTGCTGCCACCATGGTATCACTTTGCTTTCAGGATTGTTTCCTTCCCTTCTCTCTCTTCTCTGCCAATTCTTGTATGAGACTTCCCTTTATGCTGCACATTTTCTCCATTATTAATTCTTCACATTATTCCACATTAAGCTTTAGTTGTATGAAGACTTTACATGTGTTATTTTTATAACAGCATAGAAAGCATGCTCAGTCTGTCACTCACAAAGATAGATCTCATGCCACTGATGCAGTTTATGCTGGAAATCCTGAGCTATTCTCTTTTGACAGGGAGACACTGGCATTTTCCTTTGGAAACGGCGTTAAAACTATTAGGTCACTGCTACACTAGTAAATATAAGAGTTCAAGGCTTATCGTTTGGCCTTGAGATTGACAGACATGGCCCCGATCATATGTTTTACAGGAAAGCAGAGCGGGCCTTCCTTTTGGGAACAGTCCCCAAGCTGACCTCTGGACAGGATCCAAGAATTTGGGGGAAAAGTGCTAGTGGGCACAGGCCAAAACTGTGTCAGGAACTGACCTAACAGTGTGATTATTAGCCCAGGCTTAGATCCTGGCATTAATTAGATTGTTAGTGCAGCTGCAGCCTAAAAGACCTACAGAATCTACCCAATGCAGTAAAGGCAGCTAAATTTTGTAACTATTTTGTAACATATTATATTGACCAAAAGTTGAAAAAGAATTATCTTTCCACCATTCTCATCAGATGTATGTAACATGTATTTCATTATGCATTCTTTACTTTTTTTTCTTTAAAAAGAAGAAAAAACTTCCTGTTAAAAAAAAAAAAAAAAGTAGTTTTTTCTCAACACTTTCCCTAAAAAATGCTTTTTTCTCAAAAAGTTCTAAATGGGAGCATAAAAAAGAAACTTCCAGCAGAGAAGCCAAAGGCCCCATCCCCAGCTTCTGAAGCGCGGACAGCACAGATAATGAAGCCCAAATACACTTTTTGGATGCACAATTTGAGTTCATGTTGCAAACTTACAAGCCCCGTTGGAAACCCACCAGCCTCTTGCTGAAGCTCAGAGGTTAGCTGGCTAAAATACCATTTACTGCTGAATCCTTTGTACTCAATAAGGTATGAGAAATTCAGGTGAATCATTACTTACTAGTCATGCAGGATACATTTTGATTCATGACAAAGCAGCAGACAGGAAGAAATTTTAAGATGAAGCTTGAGAAAAATGCCAGATCTGGCAAAAGGAAAGATCATATGAAGCTTGTATTTCATTTTGTTTATGGCTGCATTAAGTTAAAGAAATGTAATATTATTTCTGAACCTGTAATTGCTGTCAGCAATGTATTTTGACCTATGATAAGCACCTGAGTGTTTGTGCATGTGTATATATCTGTGTATATGCATGGATACATTTGGATTCGGATTGTCATAGGTTATCGTTATCATTTACCCAGGATCATCAGCCTGGACAAATGTCTTATGATACATATTACTTACAGGCTTAGTTTTCAAAAGGGTAGATGATACAATATCAACTGTAAAGTATATTCCCAAGCAGCAAGCTGGTACTTCGACTAAGCTCTTCATTTCAGTATTCTGATCTACTCATAACATCATCTGGCTTCATCCATCTTCAAAACAACTTATTCTGCATTTGTGCAAGATCTCTGAAGCACAGACTGACTTTGTTATCTGTTGATACAGTGCTTGACACAATTTTTGTCAGGAGCTCCTGTATGTTATTACTCTACATAGTATGTATAAGCATGTAAAACACCAATTTATTTGAGGTTGTGTTTAGGCATACATCTACACTTCCCTGTAGCTCTTGATGAACTCTGACTGTTGCTAACTCAAGTTATGGAAAACTGTTCCCATGTGACATCTACCATTCAGATCAGGCCTACACCTACTCTCGTAAGTCTAATATTCCTGCAGAGTTTGTATTTGTCTTCACAAAGAGAAAGATACGTTTTCAAAATAAAAGGTATTCAGGAAGACCAGTGGTTGAATAATTTTTTCTTGGAAATATCCCTCTGAGAACTGGATGGATCCTGCAGTTCCTGTAGCATATGCAGTTTTGGCTTCCAGGTTGAAGCCCAACAACTTTTACGGTTCAAAGAAACCCCAGAGGATGTTAATGAGATCAGGCGTAGAAATGCAACCTTCCATAACTACATAGGTCTGGAGATGGCAAGTCAAATATCAGAGGGGCCCTGTGAAATCCAAGTAATGCAGTAGGAAGACTGGGGAGTTACCCTGCCCCTTCAGAAGACCACAAAGAACTGCAAAGCCTGTGCTGTTCAGCTCCTGAAAGCTTCAACACACCCTGAGCATCTATAAAGTGACATATTCTTGTGCAGTAAGGAACAGAGAGAAGTATTTTAAACTATCAGGATTAAGAATACGCTAGGAAGAAAGTGGACTTTTCCAAGCCTTGAGTATGACTATATCACAAGGAACCAAAGCACGAAGCACAAGGAATTCAAGCTATAGTCAAGCACTATTTTGCCACTGATGCTTTCCCTTTCATCAAATGGAATTTCTCAGTTCTTATTCCAGCCTGCAGGCAAACTGCAAACTTTAAATTTAGACCTGGCTCTGAAGCTGATTGGAGGTTTTTTGGGAAAAAAAAAATAAATTGTGCACTTCTGCAAACTCAGGAGATGCTGAGGAACATGTTACTATAATATTCTCTCCTCTGGTCCTCTCTTCCCTGCCGCAAGTAAACTGTTGTTAGAGCATATTCAGAAAGACACATCTGTAGTAACATACTCAACATTCACTGTTTTCCTTATCTTTTAATAAAATTTTACAGTATAATCCTTGCCTAGTGACTTCTACTAACAGATGAAAACAAAAGACAGCATGTGTTCACCATGCAACAAGACTATCATTCAAGCTGTAAGTTCTTCAGACAGGAATTCCTGGGACAAGGATATAGCCTTGACTTCTGACTTTAATTTCCAGGATAATGTAGATAGAGAAAGAAAGCATCAGCAAGAGCAAGAAAGCAGAATATGCAGCTGTGGTGTGTTGTCTGAAGGTTTCCTTTGGCACTTCCACTGGGAAACTTCACGGCAAAGTTGTATCCTTCGTGCTGTTGTCATTTCTCTTTCAAGCCATGAGTGTCTGTGGTTCTTTGCACTTACACGCTCCTCTAGGCAACAGTGGCACTTACAGAAGAACATCTTTCAGTTTGAGACAAACTATGGGAAAGATCCAGAAGAATTATTAGCTCATGAATGAGCTGACTTGCATCTTACTTGGAAGCAGATAGTCTGTTCCACCTACGCTGGCCTAGACGCAAAGTCACCCAGACTTCAACACTAAAAGGAGCTGGAGTGAAAAGCTCAGGTGTAATAGATGTAAACCCTAAAAACAGTAGAAGAAAAGACACTGGAAGAAATCTAAGAAATACATTTCACCTGGAAGTTCTATCTCCAGTGCTGAGCACAGTCGGTGTGCAAATATTAATCATAGATGCAGCAAACTGCTAACCATGTGGTTTTCTTTAACATCCCTTTTAGTCGTCAGCTGCAGGATGTTTCACTTGAATGCGGTGCTGGTTAAACCTTTCTTATCTTTCCATTTGTATTAATTTCTGGTTTGGATTTTCAGTGCTCATTAATGCCCATCTACTGTATCACTCAATGTAAAATATTCCACTTTACTAACACTAGTTACCTTTCCTTTTTACATCAAACAACAATTATCCCTCCCTATCCCTGTCATTTAATTTTAACTTCAATGACTGCAACAGTGTTTAACAGGTTATTGCTGCTTTTTGTAACTAATACTAAGAAAATGATCACTGACAAAATCTAGAACAGAGAACTCAAGTAGGATAACTTTGGCCATTTATTGCTGCTACTAATTATCCTAACCTTCTTATCATAATTACTTATTGGCCTACTTACCCAGTTATCCTAACCTCACAGCCTTGACTTCCGCTACACTCAGGATTTAGTGCTAGTAAAGCTTAAGTCTTTGTTACTGACACTAAATACAACATAAACATGAAACAAAAGTGAGGAGCACTTAAAACAATACCATTCTTTTGGTAGCCATTTCCTTGGCAGTAGTTGTTACCACCATGAATGTTCAAGGGCATGAGAAAGGGAGAGTCTATGGAAGAGGAAAATCTTCCATAGACCAATAGACAGAGGGGGGAAAAGCTTGCAGGTGTGAAAGCCTGTCTTCAAATAGAGCAGTGATATTCAAAGCTAAATACAAGCTGAAGAAGTTCCTCTGAGTTTAGTTAGGTATGATAATCATCTGAGAGAAAAGGTCTGGAGTCTCCAGGGCAGTGTTAGCAAGGCCGGGTGGTGAAATGTTTATCTCCTGCAGGGAAATGGGAGCAACAGCTCATTTATTGCCTGTGGAACTTGAGGGAAAGTCTTTTTCTCTATTTACATTTATAGTTGTAGTTCATCATCTGAAGGTTTAGCTTCACCCTTTTAACAGGCTTTCTTTTTAAGGCCTGAGAGGTCTGAGTCGGCAGTGGCTGAAGGTGTGAAGTGTTGGTAATGTGCACCTGGGAGTTCCTGTCCCCTACAGCACTGCCTGTTCTGAGCACAGGTGTTGTGCAACTTCACTCATGCAGTTTCCCAGAGGATATGTGGTGTATGGGGTGAGATACAAGATATTCAAAGGGTGCCATGCATGGCCAAATAAAGGTGCAAGGGAACCCATGGGATACTGCCCATTGCTTGGGGCATGCTTTGCAAGAGAAGGAGTTACCAAATAGACCAACCCAACAGACAATTTTCTTAGCTGTGAGTAGTCAGGTATGCTTAGGCTGTTCTTAGTCTTCCTTCCAGATGTCAGTTTATAGCTACTATAGCAGAGACAATATCAGGCACTGCTAACCCATCACTCAGAATCAGTGCAGCTAGTCTTGTATTATTATTATGAAAAATGGGTATGTTGGATCCCAACTGTCACAGCCATGGAGGTGTGCCACTGGTGGATTTTTTCCTGAGGCATAGTCTGGATTATTCACTGCAGATATTTTTTTCCTAATGGTGATTTAAGTGACACAGGAGTGTTTGAAGCTGAAAGGGCTATTCTTGGAAAGACTGGAAATATTCCTGGAAAAGATTTTTATATATTTAGGTTATAAACCTTAAATTATTTTCTGAATAGGTTCCAAGCTACCAAGAGTGTGCAACTGTTTTCTACTGAAACCATAGCTCTGAAAAATGCAGCGATTCAGAGGAGTATTGTTATGGGGCAAAACGTTTTTTACATTGTGGAACTGAATATTGAAAATGTTGAGCTTAGATACCACTCACTTGGGTTCAAGAGCTCAGCTGTGCTTTTTAAACCAGTTAATTTTCTTCAAAGCAATTGCTGTTGCAATAACTATTTTGCATGCACTGCCACAATGACTGCATTATCCATACACATTTATCCATCATGAGAGAAACGGAGTTGCTTGGTCTCAACTATATAAATGAGAAGTTTAAAAACCTCACAATGTAATTTTTACATTATAAACAATACAAAAAGCACAATTTCATATAGCTTTTAGCAATTCATGACCTTTAAGAATAGCGCCATACGTATGGCATTAAAAGCACCCTATTCAGTAAAAGTCTCTTTAATTAATGTACAATGGAAATTAACTTCAAAAACGTTTTCTGTGTAGGTTCCAATTTTTGTTGAAATAAACCTTGGACTTAAAAATAGCTTAGCACATCACTGGGTTTTTTCAATGTGTTGTAAACCTAAACTTTGATTTCCCCCCTCTCTAGCAGGAACAGTAGGTGTTCTCAGTGTGTTTATAATAGGTGTTCTGGGTGTGTTTAGGAATTCTGGCATCAATACTGCTTTCCACATCAGCCAAAACCACATCTACTAATAAGGTTAGAAAGAGCACACCCACATACGTATATCTTTGCAAATCAAGCAATGTAACACCTTAGATTGCTAGTGCTTTAAAACTTAGTCATTAAGAGAGGTTTCTAATCCTCTAATAATGCTCCCTTCAAACTGTAATGTTAATCTCTTTCAGAAGCTACAGAATTCCTCCATCATAAGCATCTGTTTGTAGTGACATACGTAACAAATTAAGATTGTGTCTCTTTTCAAGACTAGTGAACTTTTCTGGCATACTAACTGAAAGCAATGAAAAAGGAAGGTAATGAATTTAGCCAAAAGCACACTTAGCTCACACTGGCTGTTACAGCTGAGGTAGACTTCTGCTTAACTAAAACCTGTGAGGAGCTGCAAAGAGTAACGAAACACGAATCACATCACGAACAACATAACTATTATTCTCATTCCCATTATTCAGGTGTCTGATTCATTTATTTACTGGTTCAGCACTGTAAGGAACAAAAGTTCTGAACACTGGAGAAGTAAGCACAAATTATTATTATTACAGTGGTACACAATCATGTGCGTGACACTTATTTACAGGGGGCCAATTTTTCTGCAGGGTTGAAATAGCACAGTATCACAGTATTCCAATATATATCTGTGCCAGTAGAACAGGTACAGTCAATGGTACGCAGTACAACTCACTTTTCCCATTCTATTTTTAAACGCATTTCTGTTGAAGATTATTTATTCACCTACTGCTTGAGAGAAGAACATATGATGGTAATGCTATTTTCGTACAAAACTGTTTATCCAGTTATGTAAGACAAAAAAGACTTAATCTCATCTGTCAGTGGAATGTAACATACTGAAGGTTTTAATCTTATGTTTTTTGAAGGCACTGAAAAGATGCTGCTGCAATAAACAACACAAGTTTAGGGACAAAAAGCTTTGTGAACATGTATAGAGGTAGAGATAAAATCTTTCACACAGCAAATTAAAACAAATTAGTGATATGAAATAGCCTGAGAGGAGGGAATTTATTTTGCAAATTATTATTAATCAAGAGCTGGCATGGTGTTCTGCCTTGGCCAAAGTACAAACAGCATTACTGGTCCTACCAGGGCTGTATGCACAGATAACCAGATGGTGAGTCTCAGCCTTTTTGAAGTTGCGAACTTCACTGAAACAAACGTGGCTCTAATGGTAACTATATGAAATTTATACATTTTTTTAAATGGAAATTGTGTCAGGGACATCATCTTGTTCAAATGCAAAACTAGCTTTACAATGTTATGCTCGTTAAAGGATTTTAATTGTTATGTATTTGAACATCAGATACTTCTTTTGGCTTTCATAAAGACTGATTTTAACAGAACAGTTAATAACTAGATCTACTGTGTGAGGTTTCTGTTTAATCTGCAAATACTTACAGATGCATAAGTAAATAAATGTTATATTTTAGCATACAAATAGACATATGCCCACGTACCTACTCAAAAACAAATGCAAAGCAAATTTGCCAGAAAAAGGTTACAGCCTAAAGGAAAACACTGAAAGGAGCTTAAAAGAATGGAAAACTAGAAATGTCAAATGTTTCAATCACGTCTATC
Organism: Coracopsis vasa; assembly: GCA_026283785.1. NCBI lineage: Eukaryota > Metazoa > Chordata > Aves > Psittaciformes > Psittacidae > Coracopsis > Coracopsis vasa. The sequence continues at coordinate 22,614 of JANHGB010040111.1, read as the reverse complement.
ATGAATTAGCAATTTACAAGCCGAGAAAAACAAGGAAAAATAAAGTGCATGTATCAAATCTACCATGACTCATAGCAGCTCTATTGTACTTTTTGTTGTTTATAAAGCCTGTTAGTTCTAGCTCCTGGCAAGCTGTGAGAAAGTTGTTCCTTGCATCTCTGATACGCAGAAATTAAGCAAGAGCAACTGCATGACTGTTGGAGACCAGGGCCACCAATGAAGCTGTGGATAAAACGCTGCTACTGCAGGGACTCTAACCTACAGCTCGCAGTCAGGGTGGCAGTTTTACAGGGTGACATATGAAATGCAAGCCTCCTTGTCCCTGCATCGGGACAGAGATGAGTTTCGCCAGGGCCTGTGCAAAACCCTGGCCCCAGCAGCTCTTCTGCTCTGCCTTGCCCTGCTCCCTACTCTCCACAGCCTCTCTGTCAACAGCTCCAGGATTACAGCACATTGTAAATAAGGTCCAAGAAGGGGTGCAAGGTGGCAATTGAGACCTTTGTGTCCCAAGGACTGGTAAATCAGCTAACTCCTATCAGCTTGGGGTTGGAAATGAGCTGTTGCCATGTAATTTCCTCTGCTCTCCACCAGAATTGCTGAGAAGTGGTTTATGTTACTTATAACTGCTATACCATTTTCCTGCTTGCAGTTACCATGGCTTCCTATTAAATGGCAATTCTGCTATATATGGAATTTTTATATGTTTGCAATATAGTATCTTTAACTCTCTCCAGGGGCTACATACTGCTCATACAATTACTGCAGCTTGGTATTGCAAGACTGTTACCTGGCACAAAATAAGAATACCTTGAAATCTAATCCATAGAGTTAAACCCCTGAAGGCTGACCTGTGCCCCAGGGTGTTGATGCCAAACCTCACCAGAGTGCCCAGGACCTTGCATGTGCTCCAGGGGAGGCAGCAAAACAATCCTGTGGCTCAGAATCCTACTAAACTCCTTCAGGGACCTGCTTTTTCCTTCTACCTAATGGGCACTGTGCTGCTATTGCAATGCTGCTGCCCCTGCTGAGCTCGGCAGGGTGTCTCCACACAGCACTGTCTTTTGCAGTGCAGACATACCGCAGACTAGCAGAGTAATTTTCTTTCTTCATCTCACTGAGCAGCATAGGAGGAAGAAAATTCAAGAAACGGCATTTATTTCAAATACTGTGCAGGTGATGATGCTGACCTTACGTACAGCTGTGGGAATTATATTCTTTCCTTCAAGGGTCTTCTTTCAAGAACCTGTGTAAACAGACTCTGCACTCAGTTCCCCATCTGCAATAACTAGAGGCAAAGGCTGCTGTCTCAGGAAAGTGACAGGTACAGGATTTTGATGGGATGAGCTGGCCCATCAGCACAGCAGCAAAGAGCTCAAGTAAGCTCCAGTTTCATTCTTTTCTCCCCTAAGAAATTAGATCTGTAAATTTAGAATAAAGTACATAAGAATGAGAAATGTCAGATTTTTATAACATCCCATTCATGTAATATTTCCCGTTCAGAATTCCCTTACTATTCATCAAATTTAACACAGCTGTAAGCACTTAATTAAAAAGCCTATAAAGGTGGAATTAATACTTCGTTGTAAATTTATTTTTCAGAGCTATGTGCTTGAATTACACCATAAAGTTTGTGAAATTGAAAACCACACATAAATCTTGTCAGATGTAAAATTCCTAAAATATATTTTGCATTTGACTCTCAAGAACCAAAATCTCTATTCATATTTAATCTCTGGGTGGGAAAAGGTAATGTTTTGCAAAAATGTGAAAAGCTGGGGTTTTTTGCCAAGGAAATAAAGGCAAATTTATAAGTGAGATGCAAAACCCACAGGTCAGACCACTGAAAAGCAAGGCTTCCCTGCACGCTGCACTTCAATCTCAGATAGATACATCACTTTGATTTTTGTTGGCACAGTCCTGATCCTCTCTCAGAGCCTTTAGCAATTGCATAAGCATGTACTCAATATAAGGAATATCAGCAAGAATAAGGCTCTCTAAAGAAGGCTTTCAGTCTGAAATGATTCTCTCCTCTCCTTTCTGGCTTTAATAGTATTCATTATCACTGGAAACAATCCCCAGCATGCCCCCCCTATGCTAAGGGAATAAACACTTGAGTTTATGAGGGGATTAAAAACATAATAGTGGTAGTAAATAGAAACAAATACCAAAACAGAAGATTAACCTGGATCTAGGGTGGAATTTGGTAGAAAACCTGATTGCATCCCACTGAAGATCTCCATTTGACCGAGCATCTGTAGCATTTCTAGAGCTGTAAACTGCCTCCATGTCTAGCTATAAACTGCTAGCAATACATTTACAGTTGGGGCTGGGGGCGGAGAAGGGGAGGGAAGTAAATATAACTGGCTTGGCGCAGATGTGAAGATTTTTATCTGAGAAATTTTAAGTGAGTAGTGGGAGAGAACTGATCCCATGTTCCACTGATGTATAATTTCTTTTTCCTCACACTTCATACTAGACAGGAGTGATATATGACACCATTAGGACAACCAATGAGGTATGCTGGAGCACAAGTTTCCCTACACACTGACAGTATCTGCTTCTTGTCTACCTTTCGATCAATATCAAGTGACTGAAAGAGATTTGATACAGCTGCTGGCTTGTTAGAGCTTAATCCAGAGAGCACTGAGATAAAGCTCAGCGGCTTGAGGAAGCGCCAGAAGTCTTAGCAGAGATTAACTCAATCCGTTGACTGAAGTAGAGCAACTACTATTACCTATTTGGTCTCACATCTAGAAGCCTAGCTGGCAGAGTGATCTCCACAAATGTTAAGGCTGAGGCCACTGCCTAGGTTTGCATTGCACAACCTGTCTCTGGGACAATGGATGCCATGGTTCCTTTCAAATAGCGCTTACCTGGAGCAGTATCTTTTGTCACCTGAGAACAGGTCTAGTACAATACTTCATGTGTGCTTTTAGGTAACTACAACAACAAAAACTTTTCTCTGATATTTGCTCTATTGCTATTTACTCACCAAGTAATATGGCAGAAATTCAAAGGGGACTCCAAGAAGCTGCATTGACCCACCAAGCTCAGGGCTCGCTGGCTTCACTCCTTCGAGCTGTCCTGTCCCAGCCACTGAGCCAGCAGATGCCAGCTCTTGAGGGGCACGTGCCTGAGTGCTTCCAGTGATGGACAGCAGATTCAGAAAGAATCTGGGTCAAACCAGCCCAAATAAATCTGAGGTCTCCCAGGACACACAGCTGCCCAGATAAATGCTGTAATTGTCTGGTGATTTTTACATTGTTCCCTCACTCCCACACACCAAGCCTGACAAGGTTAAAGAAAAATGTTATCCTATGTGTTAATTATCACTTACCTGATAATTTGAAGGACTTCAAGGAGTAAATACAGCAGGAAATTTGTTGTGACAATGCCACGCAGGATAGAACAGTTTGAGAATTATTGCAATTCTGTGAGTCATTTTAGGCAATATTTTGTTTTGAAAGATTATGTACTTTTGGGTGTTTATGTTGAAGTATTTCAGTGTGACAATAAAATGTTTTGAAGAACATGTGTACTAGGGTATCCCAGCAGCCCCCTTTGCAATAATACATTTGGTGAAGCTTTCCACAATAATTATTTCTTATTAAAAGATTCTTTAACTTACCCAGCAGAGCTCAGATTTATCCTATTTGTCCATTTTGTAACATCTTTGTCTCTGGCCAGAGCTATATAAGACCCTTCTACAAGGAGAGGAAACTGGCTACACAGATGCTATAAGCTACATAACCAAATAATTCATTTTTTTAATTAGCATTATTATTTGATAGAATTTCTAGCCATTTCAGACATTACAGAGCTTCTTCAGATCTACTGCTGTAAAATACAAGCTGAAAAATGGAAATCTACTAGGAATCACGTTCACGCAAATGTTTTACATGAATTACTGTGAGTATATACAAAAGGACAGCTACCTAATTGAGAAAACATCCATAAATATTTACTTCCTGATATGTAAGATAAGGCACATGCCAAAAAGAAAATGAAATGGAGAGTAAGTTTTCAGATGCCTGCCAAGTGTGTGCTGTTAGTAATACTGCTTCTCATCAAGGTCCCAGTAGGATTGCAGCTTTGTTCTACTAAATGCTCTATAGTATAAAAGACAGTTGTTTAACCAAGGAAATTTCTTATTCACCATTTAGTTATTGGTATAAATCTGAATTAAGGATCTTATTCTACACGTATTCAACCTACGAGTTCAGGAAGGATGCAGGCCACATAAACAAACATTCCTTAACTAAAGCCAAAGATTTCTTTCACTAGATAATAGACATGATGGGAAATACATGACGAAAAAGCAATTATTTCCTGGCTCCTTATAGCAGAACATTATTTTATTTTTTAATCTACCAGTGTTAGTGGTCTCTTGTGTCTCCATTCTCAGCTTAGCAAAAATGTGAGATGACATTTTTTATTAAGAAATAATAAACACAACTACATTAAAGCTTTTAGATCAGCAGTTACAATGCTGATCTATAAACTGACATAACCATCTTTTAGAGCAAAACAAGTCCTTTCACAACAGCTTCATTTTGGGCAACACCTCTCCCTCCGTTATACATAAACAACAAAAGAGCTGTCAACTCCTAAACTCATTCAAATGTCTCATTTAATTAGGTTTTGGTTTACAGAATAACCAGTTTCAAAGGTTAAACTTGAATGGGCAAATAACTGACAATCAACAAAAATGAAAATAGAAAGAAATTAAAAGATTGCAGGTATGGTTTGCAGGAGTTGTGTTGGTAATTAATGAGACAATACTTTTGTCATCACTCCTACCTTAAACTCTAAAAGTCAGTCCCTGTGAGTAATTCACTAATCCAGTGGAGCTGAAGTTTGGTAGGAAAGCAAACAACTCATATAAACATGCCAGCTAATTGCTTAATTGCTTATTCAAAGCTCAATCTTTAAGTCATATGTAAGACAGGCAATTTAAATATAAAATATACTGTATGATTTATTTACAAAAGGGGTACATTTTGACCACTGTCCCTCCCTCAAAAAAATACCGAAACAAGTTCAGTTGGAGTTCCAAAGATCGTGTGATTTCTGAAAGCAGCCATCTAAACATGAGTATGGCGTCAGCGATGGGAAGAAGTATTACTCTTAGCCATAATTAGGTTAAACTGACAGAACTTACAAGGTTCCAAATCCCACACAGAGATCCAAACCCATGGATTTTCTTACCCAGAAACATTGGTGAATTGAATAGCTGAAAAATGGAATATTACACTTAGCAAAAAATAGTTTCATGCAGGAAAAATGATGGATCCTTGTACCCGTGAAAATAATATGGTCTAAATAATGAAATTATGGATTAATTTAGAAAAAAAAAAATTGTCAAGCTTTCTTAAGAGTCGCAAAAAGTTGCTATCAAGTGCTTTTTAAAATTATGTTGGTCCTTGTGACCATTTTGATATTCAATCGTGCTGTAGCTCATTGATACTTAGGAACAAAAGGCAAGAAAAATGCCGCATCTTTGCCTGTGAAATTCTTTTCATTTTTGTCTGAGACAGTGCTGCATCCCTTCTTCCATTTGCAGCCTGCCAAAAACTCGGCAGGATAATAACTTTGCAGCTAAACACCAATGAGCAATAACAGTGAACCTGATGCACACTGTCATCAGACCAGCAGCACAGACCCATTGCCCACCACAACGAGTCCAGATCTCCCCTGCCTGGGGTGTAGGTGAACACAGGAGACAAAAGGATTGAAGACAACCTGAGCTCCTTCACAACCATCTCCCAGCTTCAGCTTTCCCCCCCAGCTACCCTCCCCTCCTGCAATAGTCTTCTTCACTGCAGATGCCACTCTTTACGCAACTTAACTGTGCTATAGTGCTGAAGGTTCACACTCTTAACCGTGCCTTGTAGTAAGAATACAACAGTTTTGTTTTCTACAACTTCCAGTAAAAAACAGTAGGAAATAAAATATTCATTAAAAGCATAATGGCTTAAAAATGCACACTAAAAATGCAGTAAATGCCAAATTCAAGATCACACAGGAAAGATTAGTTCTATGTGTGTATGTGCATTGTGCTGCTACAATTGCACACTCACAGTTTCTCCAAAGAAACCTGATCTTACTCAGCAATTAGGAGAAATGTATGAGGATACAGAATAATAACCACTCATGCAACAGAAACCTGGAACTTGCCAGTGGTTTATTTCTATCAGTTTCAAGTCCAAATATCACGAATAGGTTTTCTTGTATAAAAAAAGATTTTAAATACTAACACCAGAAAAAAAATGAGTGAAGTACAGCGTATTACTGCATTGCTATACCTTTCTATCCATTTATACTATAAACTTGCTTTTAAAAAAGACAGATTGTAAATTAAAACTTAACAGGAAATAAGAACTTCAACATTTTTCAACTAAAATGCACATGTACATGTTACAAATCAGCCTGTACGCTAGTAAAAAGTTCGAAGTTTAAATTCTCCTGCTTCTTTAAAAGAAGTTCTGATGGCTACAGAATCACATCTGCCAGACCTGATGTCCTTTCAAAAGGTTGCTCACAACCTTTCTGCATGTTGCATACTTTCATATAACCATGCCCTTCAGTAAAAGGGACAATCTTTTCAACACCAAAGCTGAGGCTTTTTTCCTTCGGCACCATTTTTGCAACACATCCCAGTAACACTTATCAATGCATATCAATGAACTGTTAAATACATATAAAAGAGTATAAGCAAAAAACAGTTAATGCCAGGTACTTGTCCCTGTTGTGAGATATCTGTCATCATGTTCTGCTTAGACTCAGAAGCCTTGTATTGCACACTGACAAACCACTAAACCAAAATCAGAATTTTAACCTCAAAAATCCTATCAATTAATCCTGACATAATAAAAGCAAAATCAGAAGTATTTGGGTGAACATGGTTTTCTGCATGCATAAGGAGTACTGAAATATACCTTTATTTACAAGTGACATCAATGTAACAGATTTATCTTGTGCACGTGTTATGTACCAGCCAGGTACAACAGGAAATATAAACCAAATAGCTGGCACTAGGCAACTTTTATGCATCCTAAATAAATCACTAAGCACAGAGTCACCCACTGAACTTTCTGAAAGAAAGACACTGACTGAGATGAAGAACGACACACAAATCTTCCCTTTCCCACTTGACCACCTTATTTTGGGATGCGTTCATTGTACATACAAACCAATTCAGTTCTTGCAAACCTTACACTGTGCAATAGAGTCTGTTCAATACCCACGAAAATTCTAACATATCCATTGCATGTTTAGTGACAGAATGCCATAGTCTTGGCAACCTAAGAAACTTCTGAAATGAAGCATCAACTAATTCACAAATGTATTATAAAACACAAGCGAAGATGCTCAGTTCAGAATTAAAGCATTTTCTACTTGACTTAAAGGACCATACAACCAAATATTGAAAATCTAGCTCTCCTTTTCACTTATTGTTAATAATAAAGAGCCTGTTGACCAAAGTCCCCAGACAGGTCTAAGGATTAGCTATGTTATGCAAGTGATTAGCCAAGGTTAAAATAATCAGGTACTGAAATTATGAGCAAGAATGACATTTGTCATTTCCTTGTTACTGGAATTGTTGAGCAGAGGACAGTCAAGGAAAACTTGGGCCAAGTGACAATGTTACAACCAGTTCTGTAAAGCTTTGTCTGCATTAGGATCACTGCCTCTATAGATGAACTACTCCATAGAACTGCCTCTGTAGATGAACTACTCCATAGAACTGCCTCTTGCTACTCAGGCAAGACGCTGGCTTGCATCTAGACTCAAGCGCTTCAGCTAAACTTTAAACACCAGAGCTATAAAAAGAAGTTTTCACTTTCCATGTGCCTGAAACATCTGACATGCCATTTTTGTCATTTCCTTTCAGAATAGACACAGTATGTAATGCAAGCTGCAAAAACAAGTGCCCCGATAGATGCTTCAGCAGTATATCCTCAATGTTTTCACAAACTAGCTCAACAAGTAACTTAGTTTCTTTAAATTCCTTAAAGTTGTCCATATGTCCCTGTGACTTCCTGCAGTAGCATCAAAATTGTTACTGAACCTCATGGGAACTTATCCCATGGTTCTGCATTGCTGATTTTTAACATTACTTTATTATTGATATTTTAGTGTAAAATATATCTCTCAGAGTGAACACTATGCAGTATCAATCCTTCTTTGCTTTGCTTACTCTATGAGAGTTTTGAAGGTTTGTGTGGCAAAACACAATCAAAATTTGTAAACCCAAGTCATGTAGCTGAAAATCATAATTTTAAAAGACCTGAAAGTTTTAAAAAAAACTTTTTCAAAACAAAGTTTGGGATATCCACAACTTCGAATGAAATCATCCTCTCCAACCCAAAAGGTAAGCAAGTGGATACAAAGTTTTTAATCAGTCAAGCACATCACTGATATTTAGTGATGCTGTATTACTGGTTTTGTGCTTACAGCCACCTGAGTAACTGTTTTTGTCAACTATCTCTGTCCTTATGAACACCCATAACTGCATCTTCACCCCGCTCTCATCTCAGAACTCAGCTTTCCAGGGATTCAGTAAAGTTAAGCAATAGTGGACTAGCAAGACTGGGTTTTGCCACCTTTGGCCTCTAAGGAAGCAACATGATCGTGTTTGAAGAAAATGGGAGAAAATACAGTCTGTATTTACCAATATTTTGGAAATAACACAATAAACTTCTTTAAGTCTACCCTTTGCATCACATAAAACAGCACCAAAGTAAACACAATCCTGCAGCTCTGTAGCATGACTGTGCTCAATGAAGACTGCTGCATTCCACCTATTTAGGTCATTTTTAATCCTCTTTTTAACCCAGTATCCTCCTGTCATTTAATGGTGGCCTTGCAATATTTTGAGATCAGGGGTAGATTTGTAACCGCATGCATGCACACACACACACCAAGAAACGTCTAACAACTTTCACTCCCCTTACAAGATGGAAATGTCTTGCAAGAACCATATTTCCCTGTAAGTTACCTCTATTCAAGTAATGTGAGGAGGGCTGCGAGGTATAAGCGGTGACAGGGGAAATCTGAAATTAGGAGCTGCAGAATGGACATTCCCAATTACTGCAGTGCAAGCCCAAGTGTACACAGCCCCGCAGAGAGCTGGTCCATCACAATCACTGGTATTACCAGTTCAGGCACCACACTTGAAAACTCCACTCCTAAGGCAAATTAATATACAAAAAGTATTTCTTATGAGCAGAGATATGTCAAGATCTGTAATCTTACAGATATTCAATTGGTTTTAAATGCTTGCCTTTCTTTCACATATTCACAGACACCAGAACTACCAGTGGTTCACGTCTGTGCAGTACCATGCCCTTCTTCCCACATCTTAATTGCGGGAACTATGGCAGAGAAACTAAGTAACAGCTCTTGGGAACACAACTACAGCTCTTCACCACACCATGAATGGAAAGGGTGGAAAGAAAGATCACAAGTAAAATTACATTCTTTATTCATTCCACTTTAGCTTTGAATATTCCTATTATACAAATACAGTATAAATTCCAAAATCACAATATATTACAAAATAAAAAAGTACAAACTGCATTACTTAATAAATATATCTAACAAGTTAATCAGAAAGTAGAAGACAGAGTTCAGATTGGAAACATTCAAACGTTTGACCCAGCAAACCATAAAAACCTCGCTTTAAATACTTTTTTTTTTCTCCTCCTTTTAAACCATAATGTAGAACAAACACCATTCCTGATTTATTAGAAAATAACGCCAAGTGAATAAAATGTTGTGATCAGATAATGAGTTGTTGGTGCAACACCAGTGCCAGAAAAGAAGCAGGGCTTATACAAAAGACATCATAACCCCAGAAACAAGAACACAAACACCGAGGTGCAGCCAAGGCAATTACTGCCAAAGTGGGAGACTATTATCTAGTCACAACATTCTATTGCAAGTTAATGTTCTGTTATTACAGATAACTAATATAAATGGAGCACAGGGTAAGCCAACCAGGCAACAAGAGGCCAGTTTACTCAAAACAGTAATTAAATACAGAAGAGTCAATTGCTCCCTGTACTGTTCATGGGTAGCTGCATTCCAACTGGCTCAAAGGACCTGTTCTGTGCTCCAGGCAGAGAAAGCAACTGTTCTGAAAAGCAATCTGTTCATACTTTGCTGCACTTTTACAAAAAACATTGTTTTAGTTTTGCAAGAAAATATCCACGATGCTTTCATCATTAGGGAGGGTTAGTTTGACATCAACTTCATTTGGTAAAAATATAAGGTTTATGGGTAAAAAACACAGCAAAAAATAGCTGTTACATCATAAGCCTTATTTACAAAAACAGTTTACAAACGTTTTTGGCTGTACAGCTGAAAGCCAGATACTAATGTTAGGTGTAGAAGATGGAGGTAACAGTTTAAAAATATTGTGCAAAAAAATACATTCTGATAGAAAATAGACAGTGGGGAGACACAAACATATGCGGAAAATCTGCTTGCAAATAATCCGAGGCTGTGTTTTTACAATACAATATTACAACACGTTTGCACTTATCCCCCCACAATCTACAGTCCTTCTCAGTCTGGGGTGCTGCTGCTGCTTCATTAAGGATTAAGGCATCACCATCACAGCCAGCACACTTTCCATCTGTCTCAGTCCCTGCAGCAAAGCTCCCAGCCTGCAATCTAGGGGGTCTCAAGAGCAGGCATTCTGCTCAATGTACATCTTGGACAAGGACACCGCCATGGACTTGGCCAGCTCCTCATCCCGCCTGCGCTGTACCTGAGTCTGTCTGCACCAGGCCTCGTACTCTGGGTTGGGGCACATGCGGTCCAGCACAGCATCATAGTGCCCATTGCTAAGCCAGCTCAGCCAGATACTGGGCCGTGTCGGGTCCTCGGGCCCCAGGTAGTGAACCATGGTGGAAACAGTGGGGCTCTCGGGCCGGCCGCCTGTGGTGAGGTGGATGTTCACGTTCAGCATCTGCCCCATGGCCAACAGCTCCGGGTAGCCGGCCCAGGCACCGTCCTGCGCGGCGGCGATGAGGAACTCTCCCACGTCGCCCTCGATGATAGGGTTGAAGTGGTCCAGGTGGTCGGCGATGTAGTGCACGGTCTGCTCGCGGAGCTCGCTGTGCAGCCGCTGGTCCCCGTACACCGCCTTGCAGACGGCGCGGTACAGGCAGTTCCCGTCGGGGATGATGTGGAAACGGAACCGGCCCTTCTGTCGCAGGTATTTGTCTTGCTTCTCCACCTCGGCCAGGTACAGAGCCAGCTTCTCGCTGCGCTCCGGCCTGCCCCCCGGCATCCTGCGCACACCGGGATCCGCTCTGTCCTCCTCCTCCTCCTCCTCCCGGGCCGTAGGGGCCCCGGCAGGCCGAGCGGGGCTGCGGCTCCGCTCCGCGGGGACACAACCGGCGGTCAGCATGGGCTG
>JANHGB010040110.1:0-13522 GCA_026283785.1 Coracopsis vasa | reverse complement strand
ACTGAAAGGCCTCAATAAGGCCTCCTCAGAGCCCACTCTTCTCCAGGCTGAACAACCTCAACTCTCTCAGCCTTTCCTCATAGGAGAGGTGTTCCAGCCCTCTGATCACTTTTTATTATCTTTTCGCTATTATTCAGCCCTCTGATCATTATCCTTCCTCTCAACCCTCTTCAACAGGTCCATGTCTTTCCTGTACTGAGGACTTCAGAGCTAAACGCAGTACTGCAGGTGGGGTCTCACAGGAGCAGAGTAGAGGGGCAGAATCACCTCCTTTGAACTGCTGGCCATGCTCCTTTGGATGCAGCCAAAGATACAATTGGCCTTCTGTGCTGCAAGAACACATTGCTGGCTCATACCAAATCTTTCATCCATCAGTATCCCCAAGTCCTTCTCTTCAGGGGTACTCTCAATCCCTTCATCCCCAACCTGCGTTGATACCAGGGGCTGCCCCGACCCAGGTGCAGGACCCTGCACTTGGCCCTGTTGAACCTCATGAGGTTTGCATGGGCCCACCTCTCCAGCTTGTCCAATGATGCATTCTTCTAATAAAGAACCCTGTGCAAATGGCATGCATCTCACCCAAGGGATTTTGTCCAAACTAGAAACCTGGTTCGAGGGTAAAATTCAGTTGCATAGCTAAGGTAAGCACAAACCACAGAGACACTTTTCCTTCTCCTGGGCAGGAGCCAATGAACCATCCCTGGACAACTCATTACTGTTTGCCTCATTCAAGTCACTCATGGCAAGTGCCTACAGCACTGCAATATGTCACACTTGCAAACAGAGACCTGAGCACTCTCAATGCTGCATTCCAAAGACACCCCAAAAAGAGAAGTGCCATCCTTGGGGGCAATGCATGCTAGGACTGTGCATCAGCAGTGTGTATTGACCTTGCTCTTCCTTAATGCACCTCCCCCCCCAACAAAAGAGCCATGACTATCTGCACATGCACTGAAGCTCTAGGGAAGGGGTTGTCAGTCAAATGCCCAGTAGGAAAGACATTCAAAGAGAAAGTCAATGGAGCCTGAGCAATCGGTGTAAATCAAGGCTTTAACCTTCCCGAGCCTCTCTCAGACTGTTGATCTGTAAAAGAAGATGCTTAAGCGCTTACCACATTTCCAAAGAGTCAAGTGCACCAGACATGTCAATGCAAAAAATGTTTATTACTAAAAGTACCAATTGAAGTGTCTCAATCGTACTGTCTCTGGACTGTTCTCCTGTAAAAACCATTGGGCAGAGCAGATGCTACTACAGATCTGTTTAACATAGAAATACAGACTCATGCTCAGCCTGTATATCTTTAGTAAATAGATCCTTGGCTTGGTGCAGTATCTAAGTTCTAACTAACCTGACCCTAGAAACTGTCATAACTACAGCAGCCAGTACCCCAGTTTCTGGTGCATAAAACAGCAGTTTCTTTTTATTGACCAGCAGAGAGAAATCTGGCTGCCTAGCAGCTGACTCAGATGGGAGCAGCCCCTTTCCCACACAGCAAAGAAAACATTCAAGGAAAACCATCCTCTATCCGCTGCTCTGTGGTAACATCATTAGGCCATGACATATAGCCAGGCCATTTAATGTAAAAGGAAGAATTCTACCAATGGCATTTCCCTTGCCTGGATGGAAGGGAGGCTGTTAAATTATCTCTGAAGGAGCAGATAGGCCCCTTTAACAGCAGTCTTCCTAAATCACACATCTTTAAAGGAGGAGCTCCTTTTGCGGCAAGAAGCAGCCACCTGCAGCCCAGTGACATTGAATCTTATTCTATAATCCCTGCATCCTTAGATAATATTTCCTTCTGTTTTCAGACCTTGAGCATTCAATCTGTCTCAATACAAACTAAAACCACAGTGTTGTGCATCCTGCATATCACATTGACAACCTATTTAACGGGATGGAGGGACGGAAGAGCTATTGGATGATTTCTGCACCTCCCCAGACAAACAAGAGGCTCAAAGAGATAGTGTGGGCCATTACTACAGGAGGCAGGCAGCATCTGCAGGAAGGCTGCTGGGATGATACAGTTATTTTAACGCCTCCACTTTCTGTCACTGATGCAAACACCGCCATAAGTGTAAAAAGGAAACAAAAAAAATAAATAAAATAAAAAAACCCAAAACAACAGAAAACCACAGCCAACTACAGCCCTTCTTCTTTGGTAGTAAACTCAAATAGCTGAAGTGACAATGTAAGAAAGACAATATTAAGAATCCACACTTCAACAAACAAGCAAACATTTAAAATGTATTTTAATGCTACTCATCTCACCCTACACTAGAAGCACAAACTGAAGACAAAAGTCCTTGCACCCTATGCTTCTTTATATGTTTTTCCCATTTGCAGGTAACACCAAGAAACCGCTTCCAAGCTGACGTAAGCTAGTTCAGCAAACCAAGGAGAGCACTGCCGATCACCTTCACACTCTCAGAAAGGCACCAAATCAATTTAATTAAAAGCTAAGGGAGATTTTTTAAAACTAACAGGTTTTTGAGCAGTGCACAATGACAAGCTCTTTTAGGTCAACACTTAGTAAAGCACAGCATAAATACTTTTCTCCTTGCTAGACTTGGTGTCTGTCTGGGGAACAGATAGCTGAGCTTCCCTCTAAATGACACTGAAGACATTCCCATGCAGTTTTTTTCACACGTGCTTTGGTAATACTGGAGGTACTGAACTGGCAGGAGAATTGCAAATGCTCTTCTGGAAGCACAGCCTACGGGGAGCATTAGTGGCCCTACCAAACAGGAGAGGATTTTCCACTCACCCTTCTCAGGAGCAAAGGTATTTACTCTAGGTCATCAGGGGGTTCAGTCTTATCTTGGATATTTTTTCTCCTCAAGTAACTCCAAAGAGCCCATTTCTGCTTACAGTGCAGAGCCATTCTGAAGAACCAATTCTGTCCTGATCCCATACTGCTGTATGGAGACATTCAAGAAACAGTAGCAAGTCTGCATCCAGATTCTTCTTCGGAGGTAAATTAGTATAACCAGCTGAATTCACCCTTGTAAAATTCTGCTTCCACAAGAGTAGATGCTGCTGTTTGTGCTTGCATTTGACTATTAGTAACTTGTGGCAAAAAGGACATATACTCGGATCAGATGGTATTGCCTCATACAACTTGTGCCACCAGACAGGCATGGAAGTGTTTCAGCACGCAGGTACTGATGTTGCTGTCATCTATCTGCTTAAAGAACTCAGTAGCAAGATGAAAAATGTTTGCTACACTACAGATACCAGGAAGTGTATTCCCAGATGAGACCATTCTTTCTTTTGCAGAGAGAATGCCCCAGAAGAGCAACTACTGCTGGTCTGAGCACAGAACTGGAATCCAGACACTGGTTACAGATGTCACAACACAACATGGGGAGCCTCACTTTACTCTGATTGAGAATTTAACTCTCCAAAGGCAGAATTAAGACTGAAGAAACAGCAGCCCCAAGGAGCCCCACTGCTGTGCAGATTGCCACTACAGCCCACGAAAGGAGTGTTCAAACACCATTCAGTATTAGGGCTGAGGTGGGAGAAGCTGAAGTCCAGCTCCCAGAGCTCAGCAAACAGCCCGAGGTTTATTCCAGTTCAGCCTGGAGGGGCAGCTTATCATGGCAAGAAGTCATGCTGTTAAGCAGTAACAGGTTTAATGATTAACATTTGCACATAGAGGAATCACTTGGATGCTTTTTATAACCCATCTCCCCACTCTTGCTTCCAGCAGCTTAGCCCCAAATCCTGCTTCTTTCCCCAAATGAACATGCAGAAAGAAATGCACAGTAAAACCTTATTGGCACTTGGGGAAATTAAGGGAGGGAGGAATATCCCAACACACACCCCCCAGCCACAAGCCAAATTAATTCCCACCAAGCTGTTCCAGGCCCCTCAGGTTACATTAAGTGCCAAAGCGGGTTTAGGTGACCAACTCATCACTGACACAGAAATTACAAGGGGTAAGGAGGTGGTCCAAATGAATTACCAAGGCAAAGTGTAAAACCCTAACAAGAATGAGGTACAGCCAGTTACGGCAGCACCTACCATGAGACAAACTGCGTTTTAATCATCTCTAGGTAGTAGCTGGAATCCAGTACCAAATTCTTTGAATTCATGCTGGTACACAGTTAATACCCAAGCTGTCTTGGCTTCCCTGGTTAATAATCAAAAGTTAGCAGGTCTCGGTAATGAACATACCTTTCCCCCACCCCTTTCTTTTCTTCCTTTCAGCAGAGATTGATCTTAATCTCAGCTGTACATCAGGGAAATGGAGGGAAAAATGCTTTCTACCCCCAATCTATCATCTTACTTGCCTAAGGAAGTTATAAACTCCCCAGGACAGAGGCTGGTTTTTGTTTACATTCTCCCTTGCACAGAAAAGCCTCCAGTTTGGATACCCAAACACCCCTACAGAAAGAGATCTTCAGACAATCAGGAGGGACCCAGCAGCACAGGCTGTTTGTGAGACTGGACCAGGAGCAAGACTTCCTGATATCTCAGGCTGCATGACTTTGATGTGCAAATTGCTTGGAATATGATGGCAAGTCAACTCCTAACTCCAGGCATGCTTGGGGCAGCCCCTAAAAGTTTGTTACTCAACAGATCTCCCTGCTTCTTTCTCCTAACCCTGAAGAGCCACAAAACAAAGCTCTCAAATACAGAGAGTCAGCTACAGAGATGCACATCCACCTGTGAGCTGGGCTACGCACTCCACCAGCGCACAGAGATACAGCCAGCTGTTTCTCAAAGGGCCCAAACTGACAGGCAATGACCAAAATGCATCCCAATTTACCCCCATCAGATATGGGACAGTGATATGGGAATTTATCTTGGGAAGAAAAATATTGAACCTGTAACTTAAAGCAAATCCTGATCTCAATAGAAGTACTTTCCATTCAAATTCAAGAAGCACTCAGGTATCCCCCTTGATTCACAGATACAAGGAGCAGCAAAGGTCAGACTGGTACCAACCACAAAAGGCAGAGCTGCACAATTAGCAGCTGAAGGGCAGCAGAAAGACGAATGTAGGAAATACCCTACCTTTCGTATTAGCCCTGCCAAGCACAATCATTTGTATCACCTCACTATGTTTCCCTTCAACTCCAGCACATCCTTCCTAAAGGTGAGGCTTTGGGCCTAAGAATGTTAATGACTAAATAATTCACAATTAATAACAATTTTTAATAATGCTGTAAGCTGAGGGATGCAAGCAGGTCAGCACATTTTTCCTACTACACAGTGTGACTCAGTCTTCATCCGGCACTACAAGGGCAGTGTTTGCTTTCACTGTAAGCCACCTCTTCATGGCTCACCTAACATGTAGCACAAGATTTGTGTCTGTTCAAGAACCTGATCCGAGCCAGGAGTCCAACCACTGACTTAAAACCCTTTCATGCTCAGCCTAAGGGAGGTTTTGATAGGTGCTTGGGCAGCCTCTCCAAAGCTAGACCTCACTTGACCTCGTCATTGCCTGACTCAATGGATCGACAGCTAATCCTGAATGAGCATTGATTTCCTAGCCCTTCCCAAGATTTCTCTGGGGTTGCCCTGCCAGTGTTTTCCCAGCACAGACTGGAAACACTCCAGCTAGCAGGCACGCCATAGCAATCTGGCATTCCAGGGCACAGCAGAGCCAGACTTAGACCACCCAAATGCAGAGAGGATGCAAACAGACTCCAAGTTAGCTCAGATTTGCTCCAACACATTTTTGGAAAGGGTTACCTCATTGCAGAGCATCCGTCCTTCTGCTGCAAACTCAACCTCAGTATAAACACCACATTGCACTCCAAGCAATGGGAGAAACATGACTGTGCTCACCCCAGCCTGCATTTGGTACTGCCAGGGGAGCCAGCTCTGCAGTTCCTGAACACAAAACCAAAAGCCTTAACATCAGAGAAGCAAGCATAGCACCAGCAGGGACATGGCAACTCAGCATCCCTGTGCCAGGGATAGGGTTATGCTCTACCTGCTTGTCACTGCCTGTATCAACCCACCCAGGGATCCCTTTGAGAGGCTGTGCCCTATCTTTGGGCACAAAACCAGTACTTCAGCCAAACTGAGACATCTCAGAAGGTTCTGTAACACATATACCCTACTCCATCAGCAGCCTGATGTAGCTGGTAATGCCTACCACACAACCAGATCCAAAACCAAATCTCCCAGAAAGGCATAAAGAAAACAAACAAACACACACATGCATATTGTAGCGCTTGGGAAATACAGCACGATCACATCACTGAGCACCAGGAGTCTGCAGCGGGCAGACTTGAAACATTCACATTTCCTAACTCTGATACTTCGTGAAACTACATAAGCAGCACAGAAATTTTTAAACTTCCCTGTGTGGATGTGGTGGCTCCCATTCGCACTGCCACTGTATCCCCATTCCCATGCTCAGAGACTAACTCACCAGTTATCCAAGGAGCTGCACTGCTTTTCGCAGCTTTTACGTGCACTTCCTCATGTGTTAGGCCTTTTACTGCATACTTGATACCAAAAGGCATAAAGGTACAGCATGGCACTACTGAGCATGACTCTCTGGCACTGAATACTTCATTCAGGGCACTCAGCATGCGAGCAGATGGAAAGCATCAGGGTTTTCTAATTTTGTCCTGCAGGAAGACTCTTTCAGAGAAGCTCTGAAGGCACCTTCACTGGGCAGAGCACTTTTGCAGCCAAGCCATGGCTGTTTCAGGAATCAGCTTATCCAAAATAAAAATGCAAGAAAAACACTCCTTCCTTTTTCCACTTCCAGGCTCATCAAAGGGATGATGCAGGTTTCAGCACAGTTGCTTTCTCTCTCCCTGCTACTTTAAAACAAAGCCTCCTCCCAGGTACCACATTTCAGCTTACAAGATGAAAAAGTTGGGAAGTAGGAGAAAGAAAACAGAAGGTTAAAGTAGATAATTTTCTGCAGCTTTAGCCAAACGTCATCAGTGCCCATGCTATAACAGAGTCCTGACCACGACACCTTGAAGCCTGAACTGCAAAGTCAACCGTACTGCTCCATCATGGCAGAACAACCAACTGAGCATCATCTGACCAGCCAAAACAGCTTCCTTGCCCAGGGGCAGCCCCACGTGGCAGCTTCATTCACGTGCCAGGGTAGCAGGAGGCTTAGACACCAACAGTGCTGCGGGACCTGCATTGCCACTGCAGAGGTTGAGTCTCTGCAGGGACAATGCCCCTGAAATAGCTGAAGGAAAGCGGCTCCAAAGAAAGCATGAACTGCCTATCAAAAGCTCAGGCTCTACCAACAGTAAGAAATTACCTATATGCTCAAAGCACAACACAGACTCATAGAATGGTCTGGGTTAGAAGAACTTTAAGATCGTCTAATTCCAAACCCCCTATCACGGGCAGGGACACCTCCCACTAGACGAGGTTGATCAAAGCCCCATCCAATTTGGCCTTGAACACTGGCAGGAATGGGGCATCCTCAAGTTACCTTGGGCAACCTGTGTCAGTGTCTCACCATCTTCATAGTAAAGAATTACTTCCTTATATCTAAGCTAAGTCTCCTCTGTTTAAGCTTGAAAACTTTCAAGCTAAGTCTCCCAGAAGCCCTGCGAAGCAGATAAAATCTCCACTTTAGACTTTGGGGAAACTGAGACACAGCAGCCTGTAAGGAGGATGAGTTTGCAGCTCAGTCAGTAAGCCAGCTTGGTTCCCAGGGTCTCACTTTAGTTATGTCTTTACCTTAACACAGTAGTACGGGATGTGTTGTGGATCACAGTCTCTGCACTAGGCACTATACAGACAGGACAGCAGTGACAACCGACATGATGAGCCCCAAAGAGCCTAAAACCTTACTGCAGG
This sequence comes from Coracopsis vasa, assembly GCA_026283785.1. Classification (NCBI taxonomy): domain Eukaryota; kingdom Metazoa; phylum Chordata; class Aves; order Psittaciformes; family Psittacidae; genus Coracopsis; species Coracopsis vasa. The sequence continues at coordinate 5,722 of JANHGB010040110.1, read as the reverse complement.
TGCTGACAGGTAAGGCTTGGAGGAGCACAAGGGGGCTGCATATGTCACTGAAACAGGAAAGAGAGAAGGTGGTCCTGGGACTGTCACTGGGATGCAGTGGGGTAAGACTAACCAGCTGGCATCATATGGAGAGCCAAGGAAGAGCAAGAGATACACCACTGCCACTTTCTGCCCTGGGGCTTTCCCTGCAGAAGGGAGATGATGTATGGCACAGGCGAGCCAGGGTCCCCCAATGACCCACGTGCTTCATCCCCAGCAGGTTTGCCTATTTATTTCACTGCCTTTTTACTAGGCTGCATGTTCTTCTAATAGGAATAATTAAGTCATTTTTCAGAACTCCAACACAGCATCCCTAGCTCAGTGCTGCTGAAACAAAACCGCATCTTCTCCCCTTGCCTTTCAAGTGACTCCTGACCCTGCAATGAAGCTCCTGGCCAAGTTTCAACCACAGCAAACAGCGACCCGAGACGTCTGTCAAAGGCTTCTGTTTCCTGTAAACACTGCTAAATCGAAGTCTTAGGGCAGTTTTGTGCACGCAAAGACAAACCTAACTGGGGAAGCAGCTGCACACTGACAGAACACTTCAGCTTGCTACAATGTGCAGCTGCTTCACCCACTTATTTAATGGGAACAAAATGGTAAAAACAAAGAAATCATCTTCAGGAGAACTGCCCTGGGCTGCCCAGACCACCGTGCTGCCCAAGCCCCAGCTACCCCGCTGCAGCTACCTTATCACTGTGATTAACAATTAAAGCCAAAGCTGCCAACTGGATTTTATTAACATCATTATTGTGAATCATTTCTTTTCTTTTACTTTTTAATACACCACATGGGCCACCAGCACAAATTAAATATGAAACAGTTTTCTGCCATTTAAACAAACAGCATTCGCTCCCACATTTTTAAAACATAAACAGTGTAAATAAAATATTAAGCTGTCAAACTGCCACTGAATCTTCCTCCTGCAGTAATACCTCTGGAGAAATAGTTAGCAAGTCATCCTTTCCCAGGGAGCTGGCACAGGCCTCTCATCTGCCGTAACAGCGATCCACAGAGATCCAACAAAATCAGTGTTGTAGGTGTCTGGTCACAGCAGGAGCAGCTGCCATAAAACCCCAAGTATTAAGGGCCACTCCCCACCACCCCACAACACACAACTACCCAGCATAAGAGCAGAAAGAAACCCATATAGCCACGTTCCTGATCTTTGCCCCAAAAGGCAGGAGATGCCAGAGTGAGCAGCCTGGTAAGAGTCAAACAGTAAGGAGACTGCTGAAGTGAGCTGTGGCATCTCATTAAATATTAGGCTTTCTCTCTCCACAGCACAGCAGGCCATGAAATCAGACCTGTGCTTCACAAACTTGATAATATGCCAATGCAAGGAATTAGTGCTCTTCCCCCTCTTTTTATTATTATTTAGGATCTCTGAGCCTGCAAGACCTGCCTCTGGCAGGCACACATGCAGGAGCCCTGTGGGATACAAGTCCCTGAAAAGTGGTATCACTTATTGATCCATGATAAGCAGCTTATCCTACTTGAGATGGAAAGAGCACCCCTGAAAGCTGCACACAGAGGGAATGTGATGAAGGAATGGGAATGGAACAATTCGCAAATGAACAGTGAACATCAGCTGCACCTGCTCTATGGGATTCAGGTACCCATAGCCAGAGGCAACAGAAAACAAATGCATCAGAGTGCACTGTTTGGCCAAGCCTACCAGGGTCTGAAGACTATACATCGGTAGTCTTACACAGTGGCAAATACAAGTGTGGGTAAACTTGACAGTTTGACTACTCAGAGAAGCAGGGAAACCCCACCGCTGCCTATCTTGTGGCTAAACAAGAGTGAGAAACAAACGATTGACATCTTTCCTCACCAACTTGCTCAATGCCTACAGACACCTTCAGTTATCAGCAGCACATCCCAGAGGATTCTCCCACTCACTGTCTCACCACAGGCAGGTGACATTCAGTTCAGCAGTGTTTGTAGAGCATTTGGAAACCCTTTGCTATAAGGGAAAAGAATGCCTTGATCTCATCTCCCCTGTGCTCATTTTATACAGCTAAGCACATGATAGAGAGGAGCCAGGAGAGCTGAGCACAGGCAGCCTGAGCCAGTACTACAATACAAGGTCTCTCAGCTGCCAAACAGGGTCACAGAGAAGCTACACAGGTCACACAAGTTGGCAGGACAAAGATAAGAAACAGCATACTTGCTCCAAAGAGCAACTGGGCATCAGCCTAACATGATTCAGAGCATTTAACTAATGATACTCTTCTATCACCATCTCCCAGCCACATTGCTGCTTTCCTGCTAGAAAAGACCAGAGGAAAATCTGGTCATGCAATCTTCAGAGGTGGGAGTCCTGGGCTCTGCCCATGTCTGCACCATGCTAAAGCAGACAAGCAGCACATGATGAATGATTAAGTGCCTGTGTGCAGTGTGGAAATCACGCCAGTGATACCAATGCCCTTCCAAAAGACGTGTTGCACAGCTTCTTCCTCCAGGAAATTTCCAAGGAGCAGGAGGCAACCTGCTGCCTGGGAGGGGCAGAGAAGAGCCCAGGGAAGAAGTCCATCCTTCAGTAACACTCAATATACAAACCAACTATTAGAGGGTCTAGGGATCCTCCTCCTAATTGAAATTAAACTATGCCATGATCCAGAGAAAAAAATGCATTCCTAGGACTGTGGTACTCACTCGTGTTTCCACCCCAGGTGGAAGTGGAAGCACGTAGGGGCTCAATGTGCCACGTAGACAGCTATGCCCTTTATCAATTTCTGCATGCGCATTTCAGGCATCTGTAGGACCCATTTGGGGAGAGGCTCTGCAGAGAGCACATGTCAAGATTTCTGGGTATAAAGCAGGGATCTGGAGAATTACTATTAATGCACAAGCTGTTTCTGGGACATGGATCTCTGACAGCTCTTGTGCCCCAACTTTAATATTCAAAGACTTCCCTTGTTGACTCCAGAAGTCAGACATCCGGATCGTAAGTTTAAAGTTGTGCTAATAAACATGAGGTCAACAACAAGAAACCAGTTTCAAACTGAGACTCGCAATTGACTGTAGTTTGTACCAGGGATTATTTTTATTCTTTGCATTGGAAGAGAATAATGAAGAAACCCACAAGGCCAGGAAGCAATTCATGTTTTAGAAGCCACGTAATTCCCCATCATTTGCCCAGGATTTGAAGTGTCTCAGCATAGACACAGGAGCAGAACTCTTGGACTCACCCAAAAGACAAGATTTCTTCTTTTTCCCAGACAGAAAAGCAGCCAACTTTAGAAAATTGAGAAAATATTTTCCAGAGACCCATAAGTCACATGAGTCACCCTTATTCGCAGATGAGCCCAAACCTGAACTCCAACACCATCACTCATGCAGAGCAGGGGAAACCAAAAGCTGGATCAGAATGGGCAGCTTGTCTCCGTGGCTCTGCAGGAGGCCGAGGACACGAGAAGCAAGCGGAGCATAGGCACGCCTCCTCTTACACAAGACTGCCATTATATATTAAGTCAAGTAATCCAACTTTGCAGGGAATGAACTCAGGGTTGAGGGCTCTGCACTGCAAAAGGACAGCTGCTGCTCTACATTTCTCCAGCAGGGCAGTTGAAACAGCATATTTTCCATGCTAGCTGGGAGAGGGCAGCGGGCAGTGCCTCAGCCCTCACGCTGTGCACCCAGGAACTGGAGAAGGATGCGTGCTGGGGACCACTTGCACAGCTATAGCCCCACAGGCTCACACGGTCAACTCAGCTCACAAGACCAACTGCTCAGACCCCAGCCAGATACCATCCCCTGCAAGAGGTGATGTCCCCGGACCCTTCACAACCTTCCTGCCCCATGCCCGCCTGCAGTCACTTCCCTGCTTCCACCCAGCAGCGCAGGCAGAGGCTGTGCTGGGGCAGCTCGGTATTTACCTCCCATCGCAGTGAAGCCCTCCAGGCTCTCCAACAGCCGTGCCACTGCACAGCTACAACAGCGCACACATTGCATTTTACCAGCTTGTATCTTATGGCAACCCACCAAACCCTTGGGAAACCACTCTGCATGCACGAGGGGAAGTCCAAACACCAGAACCACCCGCTGTTTCCCTTCTCCATACAAACAGATTGTGGCAGGTCAGGATGTGATATTTCCACGGTGCTCCACTATCAGGTGCATGAGGAGAGGTTCCTCCTTTGTCCCAGCCGCCGCCTGCCAGGCGGACCAAGACTTAAGGGGAAGGAGAGCTGGCGTACTCAAGTGACAGAGGGACAGAAGAGGCAAAGGATGAATATCTTTCCCCACAAAGGGATTTCAGGTGTGGAGCAGAGCTGGGATGCTTTACATTGCTCTGGAAGCAGGACCAGCTTTGGAGCGCCTGTCGCACAGTGCTATAGCTTGTAATGAGAGGCTTTGTGGTTAGCCATGAGCACATATCGCCTCCCGCCAACAGCGGCAACATAACAACGTGCGGCACTGCCTCAGCATCCTCCTCCCGAGGGTTTTAATATACTTAGCAGACGATATGGATTCATGTAACCTCATAAGCCCTCTGAGAGGCAGTAAAATAAATGCCATAAAAAAAATGGATGGGATAAGCAGGGGAATGGAGAAATAAAACTGCCAGAGCAGCATGTTCAAGCACGCGTAAGAAATCAAGGGCTCAGGGGCAGCTTCCCCAGCTGCTAAGGTGGAATCCAACAGTCAGCAGTGCTCCAAATCCTCCGTTTGTTCAACTCAGCCACGGCCAGTCCAAAAACATTTCCTAGTACACCCAAAGGGCTATGGCAGTAACAGCACCCACACAGAGCCACTCGTCTGGGAGGCACCGTGTTCATTTCCATAGCCCTGCTCTGTAAAGGGACTCTCAGCAGAGCAGCCACAACTGCTTACAGCCCCCAGCCCTAATGAGCAGCAAATAACATCCTTGCTTTGCCCAAAAGATTCAGTTTTGGCAGCTGCGAGACACGGCCGAGGGTCTCAGCTGAAGGGTTTCCACCCTGCATCCCAAGGGCTAGGAATGCTCTCACAGCATTTCCCAGACATTCACGAGGCTTCCCAAACCCACCCCCCTGCCTGCCACCCCACTTTACAGGTGGAGAAAAGAGAGACACAGGCCAAAAACCCCCAGTGCTAGTCAAGGAGGAAGCAGAGAGCCCCAGCAACCGATCCCTGCTCCAACCCCAACCAGGCTGCTGCTGCTTTTGTTCGCTTCCATGTGTGCATAACCAGCTGATAAATGGATTTGCAGCCAAAGAGTGACACATAGTGCGGTTCCCAAGCTGCTTCAGCTGGATCACCTCTGGGAATGGTACTGCTGAGGCACTTCTGCTCCAAGGGCTGTTTTATTCTTATGAAGCTACTGCCTACAGTTAGCAGAGCTTTACTGCTGCTGTTACACACGCTGAAGGAGGACAAACCTCCTCCATGGACAGAGCAGTAAGGTCCTCATCATCCTTAAGTCAGGAGCTCTATTTTGTCACCCTACTGAGTCCACAGGCATCCAGTGAGTGGCGAGAGAGAGTGGGGCTTTCAAAGCAAATCTGAAGTACCACATCAGGTCATCACTAGCACTCTGCAGGTTAAGGAGTCCCAGGGGCTCCCCCCATCTCCCACCCAGCCCAAACCCTAGCCTGAGCCCCACTCACAGGCTGCTGTCTCTGGCTTAAAACTGACCCAGCTTGTAAGCTGCACCCCGGTCCCCGTTTGGCAGCAAAGCAGAAGGGGCCAAGGC
>JANHGB010040109.1:544-57477 GCA_026283785.1 Coracopsis vasa | reverse complement strand
CCAACCTGTAGCTGTGCCTGGGATTGCTCCGACCCAGGTGTAGGACCTTGCACTTGTCATGGTTAAACTTCATAAGGCTGGCATCAGCCCACCTCACAAGCGTGTCAAGGTCCCTCTGGATGGCATTCCTTACCTCCAGGGTATCAACCAAACCACACAGCTTGGTGTCATCGGCAACCTTGCTGAGGGCGCACCCAATCCCACTGTCACACACATACACATGTTCATTCAAACCTTTCTGGTTTTGGACAGTGCAAGGAAACTCACAGCAGTCCTCAGGGGTGATACTATTTGCACACCTTGCCTCTGAATGTCCAAGCATTAACTGGCCCTTCTTGCTGGCCTTTTGGTAGTCTAAGCTCTCACCCTAGATGTTAAGCTATCATGGCTCTCAGGAAGGCAGGACTTACCACAACATATGAGATGATTTTTCCATCAAAGCTAGGATTTTTTTCACTTGCAAGTAATAAATATTCAATGTTTCCAACAAAAGTAGACTATCCCATTGGACTAATATGGTGCAGAAATACCAGGCTGATGCTGAAATCTGTCTACCTTTCTAAGCATGCTAAACTCTGTGTTTACAGGCAATTGGACTATTTTATTATTTCGAAAATCAGTTGCACAGCCAATGTACTCCACATGTGAACAATCTCACTGAGATTTTCTCACAAATGGCGAAGAGGTTCTACCATTCCCTTTGTCACCTATCAACTGCAGAAGAAAATTCAGATTCAGTGCTAAAAGCTTCTTCCTTGATTAATGGTTATTCAAATCCATAAGTTTGGTTTGGGTACATCTCCAAATAGAAAAGTTCATGAAACAACTAGTACCCCTCTGAAGAGTCATCAGTGCAATAATTGCGTTGAGTAACGGTGCTCCACAGAGATGCTTCATTGTCTACCATCAGCGTTGAGACCCTGCCTTTAAAAGTGACTTTGCATCTCTGATACAAACCCCTTCAGGAAACAGTGGGAACTGAAAATTTAATGCAAGAAATCTTACTATTCGTTGTTTGACAGTAAAAGGGTACTTGGCTTTAATAATTTTCCTAATGGCTTAACTTGCCAGTTGTAGTTTATTAGAAAACTAAACTACCCAGAACGTGATTGCCAAAATTAACTAACTATGAGATCACTCATTTTTGAAAGAGAGAAATGAAACTCCACTTGCAGTAGAAGTTCAGACAATTAAAATGTGCATTCCAGATAGGACCACAACATTAGCATCACTTCTTCGTGCAAGCTTAGAAGCCTATCTTTTAAAATAAGTTATGTATCCAACAGAGGAGTCAGTTCTGAACCTTGCTCCATTTTTAAATTCCTGTCAGGCAGCTCAGAAGCCTGAATGCTCTCATCTCAGATTTGGCCAAAAATAATGAAAATACAACAGATAACACAAAGCTCGGTTGTATATCTGAGTATAAAATGGCCTCATATAAAATGAGGTCAGCTTGGCTTATGTTGTACTCAGAGCATAAGTGAACACACTGAACTATTTTAGTTGTTCTTTTTGCACGCTGTTCTTTATATATATTATGAAAGGCATTTATGATATATATTGTCATTTCAAGTATTCTTGCCAAGCAGTTTCTCAGTCTTTTCATAAATTTAGAGGAACTACAAAACAGTTCAGCACATTTAATAAACATACTTTATATGGAAATAACTTTTTGGATAGTAGCAAGATACAGTTTATCTTAGAAAGTTCTGCTTTAGCTTTGCAAAAGCAAGCTAATCTTAATCTGATTTAAGACCTTATGCTAATGATAACTTGAATGCAAATGCAAGCATAAATTATCCGCACTGATAGTCCCTTACTGCACTTTAAAGACTTCAGATAAATCTGGAATGCACTCAGAGACAATGTTTTAGTGAGAACTGAGAATACATATATAAAAAAATAATCAAAGTTTGTTAGAGTGATGGGTTAAAAAGTGTACTGTGCTGCTATGGGACACAGAGTATGATACGATTTAGACAAAGAAGTGAAATATGGCGTGCAGTGCAGTAGGGGAAGAAGAAGTACACTCACTTCTATTCTCAGCTTGTAAGAGATCTGTTGTGCGCACTTTGATGAAAAGAAATGAGCCTATTTGCCACAGAATTTCGTGGACATTAAATTCACCCAGTTTGCAGTGGTTGAGATAGCTCAGCTACAGCACAAGAAGGCCTGACAGAGAGAGCAGCAGTGGCAAGGTCTCACATCATGCTGGTGTCTTCTCCTCAAAGCCCCATGCAGCATGCTTCTGCAGGGAATGATTTCCTGGCACTGCTGCTCCTAAAGCAAGATTAAAGCTCTCACTCTGTGACTGCTGTGACTCGCTGTGCCCGCTGAGCTGCCTCCTTGTAGGGAGCAAATGGCAGCAGAAAAAACAAAGCTGCATATTACAGGTTGATTGTTGCTAGGAAAAGATCAGAGAAGATGGAAGCAACAAAACCCCATAACTCTCCTTTATCAAAAAATGTAATAATTACTTGTTATTTACATGATGGGCCAAACCATACTGGGCACTGTTCCCTGGATGTTCCCCATTCTTATGTCTTCTTTTAAGCTGCTGCAATTTATTTTGAAGTGTCATGCTCAAGTTTTAGTGTTGCTTTGCTCCTGCTTCATTGCATTTCCAAGGCTTGATTAAGCAGGTTATAATACCTTAGAAGATGCCTACTACTACATTACTGACTGCGTCAACATCTTGCTTTCTTATATACTCATTCTTTCACATTTCTAGTATTTATTTTCTAACCCCCTGCAAAAACATTAAGTTTTTTTTCTTTATCAGTCTTCTTCTCATCCCTTCTCTCCCAGACCTCTTGTGAAAATTTCTTTACAATAGGGTATTCCTCCAGGCTTAGCTATGCTTCTTTGTGAGCTTGATAAAAGGGAAGTGAGGGCTTTATGGTATGCACAACTGCAAAATATTCTGCCGTGTGATTTTGATATGCCTTAATTAATCAACACTCTTGATTAAAAATTAAGCAAAATCTAGAATACACTACTTCTAGAGTATATTACTAGAATATACTTATCCTACCGCAAGTAGGAAATTGCCTTTCTCAATTTTTACAAAGAGCTCCCACCAGATGTCCCCCTTTCCCCACTGAAGTGATGAGAAAAGACTATTTAGCTGGCAATTTAAACCCCTCTGTAGTAATTCAGTTCTTCATTATGCTATATATCCTGTAAAATTAGTTACCATACTTGCACTTTGACACAAAGAGTAGCTGCTTTTATGCATGATGCAGTTATAGCCTCAGCCTGTAAGAAGAGTACATAATCTCAAAGTGTGCTTTACGCCTAAAGAGCTTGAGCCAGGCAGAGCAGACACCTCCTTGCTTGTCTCACAGTGCATGGGAAAAGACTGGATTTTTCAGATGCCTGTTTTCCAGCACTCACAACTACATGCAAACTAACTCGGATTGATGTGAGTCACTTATTTTTAGGGAAGTGAAAGAAAGGCGAAGGATACATTTAAGTCTTTTGGCCTACACGTTAGGAAGTTTTGATTTCTGCACAGAATAGCGCAAAAAGTGGGCTAAGCTCATGCATCTTTACATAGTTTTTAAAAGCTGAATAAGAAATAAACCTCAGGGGCAAAACTATCACCTTTGATACTTCACAGGAGTGCTACTTGGGATATTTATTCTGATTTATCATTCATCATCACCAGTTAAGCAAAGGGCATGTCTCAGCATTTACTGTAGTACTGAATATGACAAGCCAGTTGCTATTCCCACCTATCCCTTTGCTGGCATAAAGTGTGCTTTCTGATCTTAAAAGAAAAGGGGACCCTTAAGGGAACAATGAAGAAATGAGAGTATATAGATTGAGGACAGAGAGGTGTAAAGTTCGACACGACAAAGCCAAAATACTTCAGAGAGTCTTCAAGAAGTAATACACAACTGAAATGGGCATTGCCATGAGGGGAGAATTTTTGAAGGGCCCTTTTATTAACATGCTGGCACACATGTCACTAGCCATTAGGGTGCACAAATGAGGCTGAAAAATTTTGGTTACTCTTCTCAGCCAGATTTAACTTCACCCCATGGCTGCCACAATCAAAATCACTCTTTCAGATATAGCCATCTTTCTTTCTCTGCATACACCTGTTTCCGCTCATTTTGACAGTTTAGTACTTAATGTGGAAAGGGCAGCAGGGCCTGACCATCAGATCATGCTTACATTCCACAGAATCCGAGACGAACAGGAGAAATGAGTCCATGACACCTATTTCATAATGCACACAGAGTAATGGGATATTTCTGGTGCTTAAGTTCTAGACATTGACAATTAAATGTGAACACTTATAAGAAGAACTGTTCTTATTTGTTATCTTGCCAACCAAACTGTGAGGCAAGATGCAGTGAATTTATTCTTCTGGCACTGCTTGTCACAATGTGGGCCAAACCCACAACCTCGGTATCACATGGGGTAAATCGGTTTAAGGGAATTGAGAGCTCATGATGAACCTAGCCAGTTTTTAGACATGGTTGAGAGTAGAATAGTATGTGCAAGCCACATGGATTAACCCATTATTCCTATTTTCCTACCAGCTGTAACCTCTGTGTTGCAGGTGGGAGCAGCACTGTAAATATGTACTCTTCCTCCCCTCACCCCCCAGAAAGTCTGGGAGCATGAAGACAGTGAGGTATCTTTACTTCCTCTGTATCCCAGCTGTTTATGTATGTAGCAGAGTGTTTCTTTTATCCCACCTTGTGTCACATTTGCACTGTTGTTGTACATCCCTTAACACAGAGGAGGTCTCTATCTGATAAACACATTGGATGGTTCAAGTAATTGTAATAACAAACAGTGGGGGCAGCTTGACTGACATAACATATTTACAGACTCAAGGTGTAAGGAGCAATCTTGCAGGGTGCTTATCTGCCAAATCAATGGCCAACAGTACTTGGCATAGGTAGTATTTTACTGGCTTAACCTCCTAGTTCCCTTCTCACTTACTTCATGCAGAATTCTGTCATGTAAAATCTGACTAAACTCAAAAGCCTACATGAGGAATAAAAGAGGGGAAATCTGGTTTACAAAAGGATTTTCTTCGGCTATTAAAAAATAAATAAATTCCCAAACCTCCACTGAAGTTAAAATGGACATTTCAAGTATTCTAAGATAGAATATAGATAGATCGATGTTCTAAGGTAGAGCTACCCAGTTGTAGCTCTAATGATTATGGTATGAGCTTATGACTTGTATAAAAAGTGGCATGATTACTGCGAATATCCTGCTGGATTTTGCAATGAGGAAAAAAGGAATTTTCGTGCTTTCTAGGTTAAGGATAAACATAATTGATTTATGGTTAACATGAAGGTCTAGGCTTATCTTCCAAATATATTGTATTTCACAGAGAAACAAGGATAAAGGCATTTTCCTCATTTCTATTGTAACAGGCTATTTGCAAGGCAGAGCAGCTAGGAGCAATATTGGTGAAAGCTCCTACTAGATGAAGACTTGACATCGTTCATGCTGGATTCAAGTCCATCTGTTGTATGGCATGAGAAAGATGAATGGGAGGTCAAAAGTCTAAAGAATAACATGAATAAGGTTTTTAAAAGACATATTTATAAAGTAACACAAGAGAAAACAGGTCCACATCTTCCTGTTAGTTCACCACAAATTAATTAAGCAACACTGATGAGTAGGCATTTCTTATGAGCTAATAGGAGTCAGAGGTTAATAGTCCAAGTTTGTGCCCTAGACCATAAGTTCTTGCCAACTTTATATGCCACTGAAGTTCCTTAGACCAAGTCTGTCATTGTAGTTTAGGTGTTAAAAAATAAAAGGGTGAAAATTTGGGAAAGCTGTATCAATCATAGGCCAATAGTTATTCCTAAAGGGATGTAGGTCTGATGCTGAGAACATCAAGATCCATCAATTCCCACCAATTCCCTTTGGAACTCTGTTCCTCAGCAGCTGACAGAGACTCTGGCAAGTCTCATTGAATCACACCCTCAATTTCATGCCTTTGGTAGTCCAATTCAGATAGTAACAGAGAAGCTGACTACCTCTTCAGGCATTTCAGGCATCCTCAGCCACCATGAATACAAATGGCAATCAAATCACAGCAGTGGGTCAAATTTGACGCTCTGCACTCAAGTCCAGAAACTCTTGGTTTACATTCTCCGAAAAGGTCTCTTGGAAGGCCACACAAAATTGGACTGCTTCACAGAAAGTAAGAACAACGTTCTGGAGACCTGGTGAGTGCCCTCATTAAACCGGGTGGCTTACATTTTAAGCATCTCTTTCGAGTACTGAATAATTCTGCAGCATCCTACCTTGTCCAGCAGCAAAGACAACTCCTTGCAGTTGTAAGATGGATGAAAAAATGCGTGAATCCACTGTTAGAGAAGGATAAATATGATTCCAGCCATCCCATGCGACAGGATGAAAACAGAATCTAGTTGTCATCTGTGTGTACATCCGATTCCTTACTCTTTCCAAACGTTAGATATGTCCTCTGCGGCAGGATAGCCACACTATGTCTATATGGCTGGCTGAAGTGCCAGTCAGGCTGCAGAGTTCCCTGGCATTCACAATCTGTGTTCAGGAATCTCCAAATACTAGGCACTAGCTTAACCCTGATTAAACTCCTGTCTGACTCTCACTGGCACTGACAACAGCATTGGCTACAGCTCTTTTCTCTAAGACTTCCTCTGAAGCTTCCTTGCTCCCTGCTTATCCTGGGGTGATTCCTGGCAATGTATAGAAGCTAGCAATTTCACTAGGTTGTTTTAAACACTAGTCCTTATACCTAAAATCTCTGTTAGCTTTGCTAAAACACATGGCACTCAGGTCCTGGGTGCTTTCTAAATGGGTATCAATGGACTCTGCACTTAAAGGGCAAATGTAAAAAGAACAAACCGAACACATATATCATATACCTTTTAGGGCTGAGACATTAAAAAGCAGAAGCCTAATCTTTGGAATTTTTCAGTATAAATAACTGAGCCTGTATATTCAACTCCTGGAAAAGTCTTGCACAATCTTACATGGAATCTTCTCTAGTAGTGCTTTGAGGGAAAAAAAAATCCTCAACTTTCCACACTATCATTTTCACTGTTTTCAATTTATCAAAAGCAAATGTAGCCTATTAAGAAAAGTTATCCCAGCGTATTGTTCTGTTTTAAAACACAAGGAGAAACACAAGACAAGAGAGAACATTCTGCTTCCTTGAAAAATTAATTCTTTAATACAATCCATTTTGTCCACAGTTGTTTCTTTTATTAAGAATGGCTTTCCTAACTTGTCCAGTTTGATATAAAAAAATCAAGGTAGTAGCCACAAAATAGCACAGAGAGGGTAGCATCCTGCTCTGTCTGTTCCTTATCTCCAGAACAATTGAAATTATGGCCACTGAATCAGGGTCGAAAGCTGTGTTTAATGCACTTTACTGAACGTTGATCTCTCTATGTTTTTCAGATGTCACTAGACAATGCATGCACAGTGTTTTAAGAGTGCAAAGTATGGTTTGAAAAGTTACAGTATTTATTAAGTGCTAAGACCTTCTCTAAGCTAGTGTACAGTGAAATGGAGAAACTCTTTCTTTAGAAGAGGTGTTGTACATGTATTCAATTTTAAGAGCAGACACACTAAAATATATCGGATTATTTAAACATTTCTAGTTAATGCTGTTGCCCTACAGAATAATAGGAAAGGAGACTTTATAAACTGCAAACTACTACTGAGCCAGGCAACTGTGTGTATTCTGCAGTTTACAGCCGCTCTCTGTATTGATTAATAAGATACATAGCCCTTATCCTACATTCTTACTTAAGCCAAACTCCATGGCATTTTGCTTGAATAAAGACTACAAGGTTGCATACCAAACAAAGAGAACATTGCTCCTACTACTGCAAGAGAGCCTTGCTGACCATCAGTGGTGTAAGTCAGCCAGGTAGAGCTGAGTCCGTCTGTACATGCAGAAAAATTCCAAAATGCTTCTGAAAATAAACCTAGATTTTCCTTAAGTTTGCAGATGTCAGGGAATTTTCTGAGCAAAGAAGATATGTCCCTTCAGTTGGTGCCTCAATACAAGGGATATGACCATAGCTGCTCCAAACACTACTAACAGCCAACTTCAAATAAGCATGGAGAGAGCCGAGGGAGCTGGTTTTTGTGGCTGCCTCCCACATCTCATAGTCAAGTGTGATGAATGACAGATAGCTGTACCCACAGCTGAAGTGAACTTCACATGACTATGATTTCTGTGGTATTGAATATTTCAGTATGGTGCATGCGTTTATCGGCAAAACTTGGTAGAAAGAGAATAAGCCCACTTAAAATGTAAAAATTGAACTGCTCAGATTTGCATTTCCCTTCTACTTTTGTGGCTAATGTAAGTTAAACAGTAATTTTCTGGCTTTCACCCTAATAAATGCATTGACATGCAAAGCCTGCATAAGATTGTCATGGTTTAACCCCAGCTGGCAACTAAGCCCCATACAGCCCCTTGTTCACTTCCCCCTGCTGGGATGGGGGAGAAAATCGGAAGGGTAAAAATGAGAAAACCTGTGGGTTGAGATGAAGACAGTTTAATAGGTAAAACAAAACAGGGAATTTATTACCCACTTCCCATCAGCAGGCAGGTGTTCAGCCATCTCCAGGAAAGCAGGGCTACATCACACATAACGGTTACTTGAGAAAACAAATGCCGTCATGCTGGATGTCCACCCTTTTGCTCCTTCTTCCAACAGCTTTTATTGCTGAGTACGATGTCGTAAGGTATGGAATGTCCCTTTGGTCAGTTGGGGTCAGCTGTCCAGCCTGTGTCCCCTCCCAACCTCTTCGGCACCCCCAGCCTACTTGCTGCTGGGGTGGTGTGAGAACCAGAAAATGCTTTGACTCTCTGTAAGCACTGCTCAGCAGTAATGAACACATCCCTGAATTATCAACACTGTTTCTAGCACAAATCCAAAACATAGCCCATACCAGCTACTATGAAGAAAATTAACTTTATCCCAGCCAAAACCAGCACAAAGATGAATGTGTTACATGTACTCACATGCAGCAGGGTGAATATTCTTTAAAGCTACTGGTACATAGTCTATGATTTTGCTCTGAGAAAGAAAATGTGAAGTAGCAAGAGAAATAAGGAATGGCTTTAGTCTTGTAATAATCAGTAAATTCTAACACCAGTGGATGTTTGCTTTTCTACTCATATTCCTGAAAAAACTCTTTGCTATTCAAAATATGGTGCCATGGTTTAACACAAATAATAGATGTATTACTCATTGCTCTTTTTTTTTTTTTTTAAAAAGGAAATTTCAATTATTCCCTTAATATTAGAAAGTGTGACCAGGAATCTAAGGAAGGACTGGTGCCCAAGAACTGAATTAGACTTCTTTTCTATCTATGCCTTTAGGGAAATCTCTACTTTCCCTATGCGTAAAAGCCTACATATCTGCAAATTTTAATTAGATGGAGTACAACACCTTCAGGATTGTAAGTGCCAAGAATTATTATAATCTATGACCTTCAGCTAATGAAGGAGTGCTCTGCTTTCACATAAAGCATGTCAGGTATTAGATCATGATACTGTTTAAGGGCTCTGTCCTTCTGACACAAGCTGTGCATGACCTAGTATACTGGTAAATCGTTGCTTACACACATGTGCAACACTATTTAAGTTTGTCAGGATACAGTCATTGTCAGTGCTGTAATGTTTATATTCATGCAATAAATACATGCAAGTCAATGCTGTAATGTTTATATTCAGCTTTTGCAAAATCAAAGCCCTTTGTGAGAAGCCCTGTGACAGATTTCAAAGTAAAGCAGCATGATAACCTTTAATTTAACACATCTCAAATTACTAGATCAAATGCAGATTCGGACATGTTGGAAGAAAAGCTTTGCACTGCTGATGATAGCTAAAAGAATCTAAATAATGTGCTCTGATATGGCCTTGGGACCTTTTACAATTTCCATGGAGAGTAACTCATTTTTCTTTATTTCTGTCACTTTTTCATAGTTAAAAGATTTTTTTCCTTCTCCCCTAAATCTCATAATGCGGCAGAGAAGCCGTCGGGAACAGTTAAATCAGTGTTTAAATCCCCATGAGAAAGAGTCCACCACACATTTTGCATATCTCAGGGGTTCAAGGACAGTGGGCAGGAATCTGATCTGTGCTGCAATAGTTTAAAACTGGACTAATTTCAGTGAACTCCCTGGCATTCCTCCAGATGTCAGTCGGAATAACAGAGAGCAGAGTGTGGCTCAGGAAGTGAAAAATAAAACAGAAGACCTGTGTCTTTCACCGTTGACGCTGTAACTTGTGACAGAAACCCTCTCCGAAGCAGCGATGTGCTGGTGTTCCAACCATGCTGAATTCATTTACTTTGGCAGTTTCTTGACTGTTCCACTGTCTATTTGTTTGAAATGGAAACCAAGTCGTGTTGCCTGCTCCTTCTCCTGGCGTATGATTACACAATACATCTTCCATTTTTTCCAATCAATCACTTCCCAGTGCTATTTTCCCATTGTGTACCACAGTTCTTGGCTTTTGGAGAGGTTTCCATCTGAACATGAGTGTAAAGTTAAAACTTAAAAGTAAGAGAAAGTGTCTATGCATTTGCAATGTGTGAAGAATGTCTGCGTTGTTCCATGCATTTGCTCGGTCATTTACTGACAGCTGATTTGGAACATATGCTTCTCAGACATTGTGTGCTTCTCGGTTTTGGGTGTTAGAGCCAGAGATTTTAGTGTCAGATAAGCACAAGTTGTTTCTCAGAAAGAGTCCTGTCATTGTTATAGATATCTCCTAGTTGGCTAGGTACAACCACCGTAATGTGGCTGCTCAATATCAGAGACAGATGAACCAAATGTTTGGTATTCTCTGGATTCTATTCAAATTGTTCTGGGGTCAAATAAAGTAAAAACTAAAATAAGGTAGATAAGAGACAGGTCACATCCAATGAGTTATACACCACACGCTAAACTGCATTTCAAATGGAAAGGAAATGCGGTAGAAGAATGTTTCGATTTTTAAAATGGTAATTTAATCCAATTAAAATATTTTTTCCCTCTTCTAAGTTCAGTGCTCCCACATATTGGTTAAGAGAGCATCCTTAGACAAGTTATCTTATGCTTATTATATGGATGTAGAAACTCAGGTATGTACATTAAAAAAACCCAACTAAAGCCGAAGATCAACAAGCAGGCTAGTGAAAGAGCAAGGAATGATGTTTAAGAGACAGGAATAAACAGAATAAAGGACATATTTGAAACCAATAAAGGCCTCAGATAGTGAAACTGTGTGTTGCAGGAGGCCATCAGCTTCATCCAGATCCTGACAAAGTTCCCTTCCCTGTTGAGGCATAGTTATGTATGCCAGCATCTAAGGAAGGGCACAGATCCTGTCAGCAACTGATTTACCTTGGGCAAGTGCTTCATCCATCTATAGGAAAGCTGCAGTAAAACTACATCATTGATCAACTAATCACTCAGGAAAAGCGCTTCTGTCACCAGGAGTCTGTCACTGCCAAAGGGTGGGATTTCCCCATATTCCAATAAATCTTTCTTCTCTGTCTCTTAGATGGCTGGTGTTTCTCCCCACTGGTCCTGATGACTTTTTGGTCCTTTCATGACACAGTACCTGCTAGTATCCCTTCCCTGTCACCCTTGCCTTTTGCCTCTGTTGTCTGGACTCCTCCTACTGACTCACGGCACTGTTACTGTCTCCTCTTTCTTGTCCCATTTCATTCAGTAATGAGGAGACTGACCCTATGGCCAGCACCATTTGTTTGCTCTCCACAGTTTACTTAGTTCCCCTGTTCCTCCAATCATTTTGCTGACAGAGAACTGATGCTTTAAGGGGGGAGCACTGCATGATTTCAGAGCTCTTGGGGACTGCAACTGTATGGAGGCACTGTTCAAATTCAATGCCTTAGACAACGGCGATGGAGGCTTCCTGCAACATTCACCTCTGTGTACAGTGGCCACAACCTGGCTTCTGGTTGCAAAGTCACCAAACCTTCATAAGTGCTGCAGTCACAAATTACTGAAGAGCTAATTTTGCTAACGCTGGGCCCACATCCACCATCCATCTCTTTGACAGCTACAATTGCACATGCACACATACACCAGCCATGGGCGTAAAAGGCACCTCAGGCAGAAAAAGTGAGATCATTTTCCTGGAGGATAGTACAAATCCTACAGATGTAGGAATGGAGCAGCCTGGCAGACACCCGACACATGCACGGGGTTCATCAGGCTTAGAAGAAAAGATCTGCACTTTTGTTGCCCAACTTCCTGAGGCGAAATGTAACTTAGGACAGCGTTATTGCAATGGTGTAAATGACATTATCACACTTCCCAGAGGAGCTAGTTCTATGTCTTCAATGCAGTGTTAAACCAGGTGAGCAAGTCAAATGAATAAAATGAGAACTTGAAGGGAAAAGTAATGAAACAAGAGGAGGAATTGTTTTAAAATATGTTTGTGGTTAATCCCTGTCTCTGCTGTTTTCGGGGAAGACTGCCGCAGCTGCAGGGTATGTACATCTCAACCCACTGACATGCTTAACTGAAAGTGAAAAAGCAAGGGGTGAAACCTCCCCTGGACTGGCATTTAAATTACACCTTATTAAACAGAAAGGTGACATGCAGAGCATATGAGTTGGGACTTGCTTTTTTCAGCATCTGAACATCCATTTGTAAAACTGGTTCTCTCGTTATTGAATCAAAATGAGAGATTCCCAGCAGGGTGGTTGACAGGTTAGACAAAGAGTCCTGTTCAGCAATAAAATAGTTATGCAGGTGCTCTCCAGTTTTCCCTCCAGCATTTGCACAGAGCATATGAACTGTGCGCGGGCCTGATACTCTCTTGCCCTATCTGGGATTTGATAATTATTGCTCTGGAAGTGGAGAAGAAGAGATGTTTGGACTAGCACTAGAATATGTGAAAAAAGGTAAGAGGGTCAATAATATTTTGCTTCTCAGGAGGGATGGTGACATGTTCACTGTGTCCATTTGTTGCAGTAAGCACTGGTAATGTTCTCCGCATTAAGTACTGGTAATGTTTTCTGCATTAAGTACTGACTTCAGAGATTCAGTCTATTAGAAAGATCATCATTTTTCTTGAGAAATTTATGACCAACATGTGCCATAGGTACAGGCCAGAACTAAACTAGGGATAGCACGGAGGCAAGTGCAGACCATCTACAGCCAAAGCTGTTTCCTTCTTTTATGTCCTACTCCTACTTGATAAGTGTTGGCTTCTGGCCTTATTCTCTTACACAGAATGACAAGCCACACCTACTGCAGACAAGAATTTGGCTTACTTAAGGCATATTGATGTTAAAGTTGAAGGCTCTGTCAGATGGGCTTTGGGAATAACCATTTCTGGGGATAAGCATGAATAAAAGCAGTTCCCCAGTGTGTGAGTTTCACCAGTTCTTGGGTTCTTTACAGAGTACAGGTGCTCTGTTACAGCAAATTATTCAAAGACACTCTCTTAAAGAAGTGTAGAAGAAGAATAGCTTGACTGACAAGGCCCTGAGAAACTTGAGGTAATCTGTTCTTTAAACAGCAGATTCAACGAGGTGACTACAGGTCCATGCTATCTGAATTATTCTATGAATCTCTGAAAAGTATGCTATTTGATAGAGACAGATGATGACGTTGCTGTTCTTCACTGACACAATACAAAGCTGCATCTGTTAGCATCCCTCTTCACAGTCACCTTTGGAACTGCTACCAAGTTACTAAATACAATCAGATTTTAATTTTTTTAATTAGAAATATCTTGCGGTTATTAGCCATTCATTCAGCAAACAATAGTGTCTCAGTCAAGTTAGCCTGCACACATATGCAACCAAAGCATTAGGCCTTTCCAGCAAGCATATCCCTTACGAAGAATTGCCCATACTGGTGTCTAGCAAAGTGTGGTGCAGCCCAAGTATGAGTTCACACTCTGTGATTACTTGCAAGGCAACTTTGAAACAGTCAATCAGTAAAGATGGAATCAAATATTTGATGTGAAAGAGCCTGGGGAAGGGAGAAGTGAGAAGCTCTGCTTTCATCCAAATGCTTTTTAGATATCATCACATAGTTCATTCCTTTCTCCTCACCTTTTGATGACTACACATCTCTTACAGATTTAGGATGACTCCTCGTTTTCTCTGTCTCACTCTCTCTCAACCCCAGTTCTTCAGTGGCCCTAAAATTTAGTGATTAATACTCAGCAAAACCAGCCAGAGCAAGTAATCATGATGTAGCAACCAGGAGTGGTCTGTCCTCATCAGTCCAGGATACAGGAAAAAACCTGGCCATGTCACTTTGGTTCAGACCTGCAGTACAGACCATAGCCACAAAAAGTAAACCGATTCACTGGTAAGACCTTTGTATCTCATGTGCTTTGAATTTAATTGCTTTTGGTGTTTGTCACCCTGCTGAAGATGCAGCTCCGTAAAAAGGGAATGCCTACTGGCACACCAAAAGGATAGGTGGCCTACCAGTAATGCAGTAGATATCAAAAGATGACCTTGTAACTATGTTACATTCTTCTGAGAAATGTCAAATATGATACTTTTTCAAGCATTCATAAGTTATGGCACTACCCAATACTCTTTCTTACCTAATATCATTCTCTGATAGAGACAGCTACAACCAAATGATATATCATTTTCATGAAAAAAATCTGGTGTTGTGTTTTCAAAAACTACTGGTAATGGGGCAGACATTCTCACATACAATTTGAAATGGAAATGGGAAGAAATTGCTCTTCTTTCTTTCAAAACCTAGGTTTATACTGCATTTATATTTGCAACCCTATCAACTATATCTGCAGGGAAATACTTACCTGTATTTGATGATCACAGGACTGGAAATGCCAACACTTGCTTTGTCAAATGCCAAGAATCTTGAACTGTCAGCAAAGCAAACACAATAAATCATACGTGTGTGCTGGAGGAGTGGTATGTAAGGGAGAAGTGGATATAGTGATTATAGTTCATACTGGAAATAATGGTAAATCAGGATGGATGACTAACAGAATTTGCGAAAACATTTCAGAAGCAACCTTTCTTGTTACACCTCTTCCCCATCACGCAAAGCCACCTACCCAAGAGGAAACATAGGGACTCAATACGCAGCATAGAAGAGAGAGGGAAGTATCTTGATATAATACTGGAGAACTTTGGGTGCTCCATCTAACTGAAATAAAACCAGATCTGCATCTGAGACAACTGGTGAAGATTGGGAACTACATAGCCAGCAGCTGGGAGAAGATCAACATAGAGTGACAATTCCAGGAGAACAAAGACATTTGTTAGGCATTAATGGGATTGCTGTAATTTAACAGGCAGTAATAAAAGTTCAGACAGAAAGTACAAATGCCTGGAGGGAGGAGCGGTTGATCAAGTATTACACAGTAGTAGCCAGCAATATGTCTTCTGCATGTCCACATCACAGCGTACAAAAGACAAGCTGCCATAATTTAACACAAATGAGCCCAAATTCATTTAAAGAATTTAATGAAGTCCTAGGTAGTCACAAAGCAAAAAGTCATGAAAGTAAATGGTGATGGATGAAAAAATAACCTAAGACAGAAACAAAATGGTAAATTTTCCACATTGCAAGATAACATGCAATGGGGTGTATGAAGCATTTAATTTGATGAATTTAGTAAGGATTTGCTCTCCATTTCTGCGAACACAAAGAATCTTAGGGCCATTGATACTGCTTATATGCCCAATTAAATATCAGACCACAAAACATAATCATTCAGACATCTGGTGAGAAATTTTTAAGTACTCAGTAATGGTTTAAACCCTGTGTAACCATTGCTGATCTTTGACTAAAATGAAACAAGGCAGCTTTGAAGACTTTTAAACTGGCATTAATCACACCCACAATTACGGCAACCCCCCCCCCATTCCCCTCCTCCATAGAACTGTTGGTACAAAATTATAGACTAGTTACAACCAGGGTGAAAAATCAGAACCAGGTTGTATGTTTTCATAACTTTCAGCTATAAAAATCTACAATTATTCCATGCACCCGTTCCCTGCTGTTACTCATTTTAAATACTTAAATTGTTCCCCAAAATAACAGTTATCTCAAGAAAAATAACTGCATCACTGACAAGACACTGGGTACCTTTTCCCAGGACATTCATTGCACATTTTAGGAATTAAACAGCTCCCCCTGTTTCTAAATATTTTCTTTCCACATTGGCCTGTAACACAAAACTCTCATGGGCATAAGCCATAGATTTGATGTCGAATTAATCATAGAATCATATAATGGTTTGGGTTGGAAGGGACCTTAAAGATGATCTAGTTCCAGCCTCCCTGCCATGGGCAGGGACACCTTCCACTAGAGCAGGTTGCTCAAAGCCCTATCCAACCTGGCCTTCAACACTGCCAGGGATGGGGCAGCCACAGCTCCGCTGGGCAACCTGTGCCAGTGTCTCACCACCTTCACAGTGAACAATTTCTTCCTGATGTCTAATCTAAATTTACCCTCTGTCAGTTTAAAGCCATTCCCCCTTGTCCTGTCACTACACGCCCTTGTAACAAGTCCCTCTCCAGATTTCTTGTAGGCACTCTTTAGGTACTGGAATAGCTCTCCTTGGAGCCTTCCCTTGTCCAGGCTGAACAACTTCAACTCTCTCAGCCTGTTTTCACAGGAGAGGTGCTCTCGTATTATTGCAGCTGAAGTGTCCGCCTAAAGGAAAATTAATATATTAAATATTTTTCCACAGAATAGTCTACACAAAGTAGAAGTGTTTGAAATAAGCCTGATCCTAAGGAGATGTGAAGGAGGTGCTATTTTTAACATGAGAAGCAAATCATAGCTTCCAGTGTTTGACTTCCCAAATCCCTTTTAAGTTTCTCATTGAGTTTCAGATTGGTCTGTTTACTAGATCTTTTTCTCTAGTAAACCTGTATCTTATATATTTGGTGTGTTTGTGACATGACCTTCTGATCTTTCTTAATTCCAGTCCAAACCACTGAGGCATTCTGGCAACCTGAAAATGAATTTAAATGATCCTTGCCTTCATTTATAAGAATACTGCAAATAAATATTTATGCCTTGATAAAACAAGGCACTTAACTTGGTGCATAATTTAATCACATCCCTGTTTTCTGAAATATAAACTCGCAGCTACATGGAAAGGATCTGGGACTGTTTTCCCAACTTGCTTTTACCTGTTTCTTTTGTTACTTTGACATGTATGCCTGCACTGGAAAATATTCAAAGAGAAGTTCACACATGGACGTGATGGGGTGATGCACAGAGTGACAGCATAGTTCTGCTATGGACGCCTTGAGGAGACAAGGCTAGTGCATTTGCACGGCTCTGAACAGCAGTGAGGGGAGATCATTGCAGATAATTGCATATCTCCCCAGACTGGGGAGTTGCAATCAAACCCTGAGCCTGAATTCATCTGCATGTACTAGTACTGGAGTTTCTTTCCACTAGTTGACTATTGTCAATGTTGAGTTACAAGCCCGTTTCCTCTCTGCAGTATCAGCTCATGGATTTCCTTTTATGTTTGTGCTGCCATGCTAGGGAGCACCTGTCTGTGCTCCTTTCTTCATTTCCTTTAAAATGAAACTAATAAATAGCAGCCTGCCTCTGCAGGACGTTCCTCTTTGTGCAACGCTTAGATCTTGTAAAGGCCTGATTTAATGCCGTCAGGCCCGACAGAACCCATTCCTGTTAACGTCTGTAGTGTCTTGCAACATATGACAAAAAAGGTTCTGCTCTGAGCCCCACCAGTGCTGTTGCTAAACTTCTCTGCTTACAGAGGTGCAACTGCTCTGTATTTAGAACCACCAGTTAAGAGCAGGAAACAAGAGTATTTGTGTGGTGTTTGAGCCTCCACTGCTTCTCTTTCCAAAACTCACAGGAGAGTTGTGATGTGCCCAAAAGTTTCTTCAAGAAAAATCTGGTACCCATGGATGCCAAAATTGAGCAAAAATATGACAATTTTCATTGTGATAAAGCACTCAGATCTCCAACAGTAGTTCAGTCATGCCCAGTTTTTATTACCTTCTAACACAGATGCATTAAGAGGTCTGTATGTGATCTAATAAAATATTTGGAGAATACGATATGCTGGCAAAGAAGCAATTTTCTGCTAAGATTGATGCCAGACTATCAAGTATTTAGATTATTCATCATTTTAGAAGTATACAACAGTACATATGCAGCTGATGTCAGAACTAAAGCATAAGTTATGCAAAGCACAACAGCTTTGAAAATATATTGCCTACTATTAAGAAAAAGAATAACCCCACACAATTGCAGAAACCTTTTTTCTACAAACCTTAAAAAAATCTGGACAAATTGCCAAGCTTACAAATATGCACACACATTCCACATATGGATATGCTTTAGTAATCATCTTTACAAACCTTTTAGGCTACACATGGCTCTAATAAATAACCCATTCACAAACAATATATTATAATCTAAAAAAAATGGAAAAAAACCCAAACCCTTTCCATATACAGCCCAACATTTCTAGCCTTCACTTTCAACCCCCAGCTCCACGATCAATCATTACGTCAGTGTTCATTTCTCTTGGTTTGGTGTTGAACAATAAATGGAACAGAAAATGACTGAAACAATTAATATTGTCTCTGACAATGAGCAAAGCTCAAGAAAGCTGCCGAGTGACAGCTGAGGACAGTCTGCCCTCCGTGAGTTGCAAA
This sequence comes from Coracopsis vasa, assembly GCA_026283785.1. Classification (NCBI taxonomy): domain Eukaryota; kingdom Metazoa; phylum Chordata; class Aves; order Psittaciformes; family Psittacidae; genus Coracopsis; species Coracopsis vasa. The sequence continues at coordinate 38,803 of JANHGB010040109.1, read as the reverse complement.
TGTAATAAAATCTGAACCTTTTTTTCCTCTTTTCTTTTTGAACAAAGCTCACATGGGCCAAGCTGCATGATGGGAAGGCTCACATGTCAGTCCCTTTGTGTAAATAGTAAACAGCTGCACTTAAATGTTTTACCCCTTGAAGGACAATACTTATTAGCTCGAGGTTAAGAGCCTTGCAGAAGGTCAGCCTAGCTACTGCAGAGCTGTGAAATATCATCCTTTGGCTATCTGCTGACACACAGTCAAGGGCTGAGTTAAGCAACATGGGCAACATGAGCTTCACTGCTCATAAGATGACAAAAGTTGTGCTCCTTAACCCCCACATTTGTAGGGCTGTAACTGCTTCTGCTTGGCAAGACCCTTTCTCAGACTTGATTCCATGAGTTTTCTTCACTCCCAAGTTTCACCGGAGTCACCTCTATCACAAATGTATGCTGCTTTGTGTACATGACAGGAAGAAAAAGACTTATTGTCTACAAAGCCTGTTTTGTGCAGGGATGGATGAAAGCCAGGAGGAGCAGCAGATGAGTCCAGGAGAACATATGACCAAGCGACTCAAGTTGTTTTCTCCTTGCATGTGAGATCCTGCATATCAATACATACACAGGAAGGTCTCATAGCAGGGAAAGAGAGCAGTGCTAACAACTGAGTGATTATGTCTTTCTGGATGCTTCTTTTGAAACTGAGTTGCCCTTATGGGAAGGGCTAACAAAGCCTTTCCGTACTGTGGATGTGGAGCTGAAGCAGGAGACACTTGGCAGTGTGGTGCTGGGACAGAGAGAAGTGAGGACCATAGCAGACCAAGTGCTGATGACCAGTTGTCTCAATTGGGATGCAATGGCATGATCTTCACTGCACTGTCTGCGTTTCCTCCAGCGTGGTGATGTAGGTGGTGCAGAGAGAGAGGTGACACACTTCCCCACCTTTCCCCATTTAAATCTGTGCCTGATATATTTAGCCAAAGTGCAAGATATCATATTTTGTTCATGGCCTGTGTTAATACACCTACTAAACGGCACATTAAAATAACAGGAGGGTATAATTTGACTAATAGCTTTTCCTCATTGTTGTTACCATTTTCTTACATTTAATGAGGATTCTGACTTCTCACATTTGTCAGGGTTAACAAGAACAAGCACCTTTTCCTTGTCACGTAGGACTCAAACTTCTCATCTTAGTCTAAACATGCCCAATTTTCATTTTCTTCTAGTACCAACACATTAGACATCTAGCCTATCCCAAGTTATGGAAGGTGTATTTACCTTGGCAAAGAAACCGTTTTGAGCCTCACTGATGCCAGACCCTAGGCAGTACTGATTATTTCTCTTTTTGGTGGTATGCAAAAGTCTTTCATCAAAATTAAGGCCCAGGGCATTCAAATCCTCATATATTTTAGCTGACTGTGACCACGGTTATGTTTCTGGCACACTGAGCAGCTTTTGTCACAAAAATAAAATGTTTTGTGTGGCTCTATTTTCAGTCTGTATCATCACTGTTTATCTTGTGCCTAACAACAGAGTATACCTGCCTATTAAACTCAGTATGCTTAAGGGTACAGAAACCATTTTGGTTTTCTGCAGGTTGTTGCAGCGTAGTCCAGCACTCATTTCCTGTACAAATGCTTCTTGTTGATTGATGAAATATATGGCTGAATGCAGGCAGCATAAAACAATTAATTAAAAATTCTAAAAAATAAAATATAACCACCATAAGTCTTCCTGTCTCAGATCTGACTGCACAACACCATTTCCCAGGCAAAAGAGAAAGCAAAAAGGTGTCTTGAGCTGCCAACACGTTTCAGTTCTCTTAGACTAACACCATCCTGATGTCCCTCTTCTAAGAATGCCTTGGGTTTAGGCTGGGGTCCTGAGCACTGCAGCTGATCTCATCTTTTTCCCACCAAAAAGAACTAGTGTCTAATCCAAACTGATTTCTGGAGAGTGAATCAAAGCACAAAGGTTGAGGTTTCATCAATGGGTGAGTAGTACTGTGACCCCTCCTGTGACTTTGACAGGGATGATAAAGGATCTCCCTATTGCCAGCGGATAAAGCAGGTTCTCCTTTTCCTCCACAAAAAAAGGTTTTAAGGGTCTCAAGTTCAGATTTTCATAAGCGGCACTGCAATTATAAGTGTCCTGTTACTGGTCTGTGAGAAATAACCCCAGCAAACCCAGCAACACTGAGCCCTGTGACACTTGATTGGAGTAAGGCTAGAAGGGAACTGGGCCTTCTGCTTGTTGTTTGCAGTGCATGAGCTCACTATGGTTTGGAGACACAGAACACCACACTCTCTGCAGAGCCCTGAGCAGGTGGGCAGCCACATGTTGTACTAGCCTACATTTCCAAGTGACCTTCACTAGCAGCCCCATGCACAACATATTGCATTAATCCTTTCTGGAGGTCACAAAACCATGGCTAAGTGTGCTGCGGTACAGATCCAAGAGAAACAGTTGCAAATGCCTAGCCAGATGCAGACGGAAAAATGTGCTTTTCATGTAGCCTGTTCAGAAGACTGAATAATTTATTAGTGCATCACATGCTATTTTTCAAAACTATGCCATTTTGAAGGAAATCATATATTTTAAATTATAAGCAGGTCCTACTAACAAGTGGATCTCAAATGCCAAAGCAGACAAACCATTGTACGTTCGCCAATTCCGTGTCAAGTTTGACTTTGATTACATCATTGCCAATGGATAGCTTAGGGAGAAACAGCACATCACAGCAATGAAATAATTACTGTTACTTAGTTCAAACATAACTTGGTGCGCTCAAATCTCGATAGAAGGGCCTTGAGGTAACCCTTCTTGGGGTGCCCCCAGTACCTCCAGCCAGCCTCCCAGTAACAGGCTATCAAAGGCTGCATAGCGGATTGATTCCAGTGGCTTTTCTGGAGCTGAGCGAGGCTGACAAATGAAATACAGTTTGCCTGTCTCAGTGTGGGTATTGTTTTCTGCCCTGTAATGCAGCACAGGTGTTGCAGGCCAGGAAGGAGACGCACTGGTAGAAGTGTGATAAGGAAACTTGTGAAGGAAACCGTGCCATGGAAAGCTGGGGAGAGGAGGCGAGGCGAAGGGCGCCCTGGCCCCTGAGGGTACTGCTGGGCCCTGGCATTCCCCCAAGACTCGCAGCGTATCTCTAGGTACCATATGGTTTGAGGATGAACTTCCTGTGCTTCTAAGGGGTGGAAGAGAAGGAGGAAGTGTCTATGTATGGAGAGAATAATTGCTTCCCTCTTCCCCTCCTTCTCCCCCTGTGCCCCGAGCATCAGCTTTACACCGCCATAAGAACGAGGTGTGTTCTGATCTGCAAGGAGGCATTTATAGATAAAACCTTGACTGAAATACATGGGACAGCAGAGAGTAAAAAGAAAACTGGATAGCACCCTAAAAGTACATGGTGTACAACAACAGCCTTACTGGCATTGTAAAATGAACAGTGAGTTCTGAGGGCCTCAGGTCATCAGAATCAGTTTTATTCTGGTTTCAAGTAGGATCTATCCCATGTTTGCCCCACACTGGTTTTGTAGTCGTGCAGGAGTCTCTGCTTTTGTGCCCATACACGCAGTGACAGATGGTTTGTTACTATCCGCAGCCTGGCTTGCCTTACTATATAGCTTTTGTTGCACAGAACCATGTCAGAAAATCTGACAGTCCTCACCAAAAATTATTACAGTACATGATAAGCATCAGTTGTGACTGGAGCAGGATGTGAAAAATGGAGGCAATTTTGTCGTGATGTATCACATTTCACAGGCTGCAAGGATCTGTGTTTTTCCTATTGAGTTAGTTAGAATTCAATTAAATTTTCAGTAGTAACGATAGGGCACTGAGTCAAAGAAAAGAAGAAAAAAAAAAGGAAAGATGAAAGATGAAAGGGCTTGAAGTCTGCGAAAGTACTGGTCTACGGAAACTCCACCTAGAGGCAGAGTTTTGCACCCATCTGTCAAAGAAAGCACAATATAGGCTCAGTTGTGGCAGCGACGTGGGTAACAAAGACACTCAGTACACGGCACAGGTTGATACATTGCTCCCTACCCTCATTATACCCGTAGTCTCCAGATTACACATGCCACTCCAGACAACATCTTTTCATTAGCAATCTGGATATGGTTACACGGAGAGCCGTAGCCATGCGCTAATGAAAAACAAAGAAACCCTGCTGGTGGTCAAAAGTAAACCGTTCCTCAGGAAATTAGAAATTATGTGCAGCAGTGTCTGTGTCACATGCTTGTCCAACTCCTCTGAAGAAACTTCTTGCTGACAAACGCAGGTGTAGTTCTCTCTTGACTGGCCATTCTTCTTTGATACCAGGACCAGAATCATACTCAGAAGGTTGTTGTTAGTCTATAGTTTAAGCTGAACTGTCAGGATCTGGCCCTTACTCTGGGGCACATGTCCCTGTTTGAAGTGATGATCATTCATTCCTATATTTCTGTAGGTAATCTGAAATACGGAATTTAAAAATCCTGTCTCAATGAATACTTTCAATCACATTACCTTAAACTGAAAACTAATAAAAATATCCTTATCAAATAGAATCTCATTAAAAAAGGTTATATCATTTTACATATTTTGATACAGAATTAGCAATTCAATTTCAAAGTTTGAGCTCATCTTTTCACAAAAGCTGCAGCAGCTTGAAAATGCCACTGGAGGTGATCTTTCTGGATCAGATTTTTAGAGCTGCTCAAATGCTTAACTTCCAATGAAATCAGCCTTTCAAAAGCTGGCCCACTCTTTTACAAGTTAAAGTGGGAAAAAAAAGAGGAAGAAAGAAAGAAAGAAAGAAAGAAAGAAAGAAACTGTTTTGAGCAGTATTAAAATGTCAAATGAAATATGGTAATACAGACTAATGATTTCTTTGCCTGTTCTACTTCAGTGTTCTACCCTGGATGACCACCTTATCTTTTGGGCTTTCCCCCTTCTTTCCTCTGAGCAGAACTATCTGCTCAAGCTTTCACTGGTGTATACGGTTGCACTCATACCCTTTGCCTACCTCTCTGGTTAAAATGTTGATTTTGGAGTTCACATTAGCAAAGGTGTTACTGCATGTATCATGTGTTACATAAATATACGTCTCAATTAGTCTTTTGCTTTAAGTTAATGTAGTTTAGAGGATTTCTTTTAAGTTCCACCAGAGTCAGTCAAGACTAAAAGGAGTTCTTCATCCATTCTTGGTACAAACCAGGTTTTGTATCAGACCAGGAAAAACGGACTCATAGGAAAGACAGTGCAGTAAAACCATAACACATTTTCAGTTTAAGCTTTAATTTTCCTTTTCTTTGCCTTTTTCAGCTCCTCCAAGAGACACACCAAGCCCCTTCCATTGACATCTGTGGAACTTATTGCAGAAATCAAAGTAGATCTATGGCCCACATGGACGACTGTCATTTGAAGAGCATTTCCCAGCATATCCCAATTAACACTTCTATGAATTAAACAGTTCTCCAAGCTCTTCCTACTTGATTTTCTAAACATTTCTGTGCAAAGCATCTTAGGGGAAAGAAGCATTTCTAAGCTAGATGCACATAAACTTTTAAGCACAAGGGATTTAAAGATTAACACTGTTATGTTCTTATAAAATGACACTGATTTTTATATTGGTTTCCTATCTCTTTTCCTTCCTCCTCCCTTACTTTGTCCTCCTATTTTCCTGATTATTTGGGAGATTGAACATAAAGGATTTTTATAGAATCATCGGATACGTCACAGATTCACTGTACTATTAGCAAAAAGCCATATTGCAAATGACTTTGAAAAATAACTCTTTTCCAGTGGATTCAGCTTTCCAAACGTTCACATCTTTATTTACCATTACTTTAAATAACTTCGTTTCTGTGGATGGCTGATGAGCTTCCCAGATGGAATATAAAACTCTATGTAGCTCTCAAGGTGCTCCTTTTGCTCTTTATGAAGAATAAAGGAAGAAAAATAGCTTTCAACTGGTAGGATTTCAACTGTTCAGAATATGGAAGCACTTCCAGACAAACTGACCATCTGAAGAGTTTAGTTGGCTTTGATGAAAGTTTTTAAGATCAAAATAATTTTGTGCACAAAGAAAAGTAGCAGCATGACAGTACCTGGTGGATTAAATGAGTGTACAGTATGCTCTGTTGTTTCTCCGTTTGTTCTTAAACCACTTAAAGCACAGATGCTGCAATGCCTACGAGCTGTGAGGAACATGCTCTGCCCTTGCAAACATAGTATTTTAATTCTTAAACAGCAAGAAAAAAAAAGAAAAGGTCATGTTCTTTCTCTATTCCAGCAGCTTTTGATTGAAGAACTAGAAAAATAATTTGTCATTGCAGCTCTGGCTACAATACAAGCATTGAATTCAATAGCAATCCTCAAAGAGGTCCAGCTTCTGATTCCACCCCCTTTATAAGGGCCCTCATTTTACAAATAGGGTTTTGGGGTAGATTTTCTTTGGAGAGTTCTAAGGATTTCCTGAAATTCCTGGACAAATTTACTAGTGAGAGGTGAAGAACTGCATCAAGGTGAAGCGTTTGTCTTTTAGTTCAGATAGGGTAACAAGTCAGAAAGATGCCATCTGGCTAAAAGCTGTGTTTAAGTCTCATGTTTAAAGGGCTTGCACCAAAGACCACTGAAGTAAAACAAAACCAAAACTCTCAGTGTCTTTAGTGGAGTTTAGAGCAGGATCCATCCATGAGGAAAAAATACTGGAGTTGCAGACTAATCATCTGTTCACATTTGGGATTAAGCTCTGCTCCGTATGAGACTGCTAGCATCCATAATAAATAGTTAGAGGCTAACACAGAGATGGGAAAGCAAGGGAGATTATGGGGACTCATTTTTATTTCATTTGTTCATAGCGCAGTCTGCAAGACAACAACAGAAAGGGGAAACAACTTTGTATTTATTATTGTGGCTGAGCTGCATGTAATAAATTATGGAAGAAAAAAAGGCTGAGGGATAATTGACTGAAAAAACAAATGTCAGTTAAAGTAAATACAGCAGTTTCCACTGAACCTATTTGTAAAAATGTCAAAGGAGTTGAGTTGTTTTCCTTCACAATATTTGTGCTGGTATAAAGGGACTGTGGTTTAATTAAATTTCCCCACAGAGACTAGGTATTCCACTAGATGTCACTTTGAGACTTTGGTAAGATGAAGGACAGCATCCTGATGAACGGATGCAGCATCCTCCCACCGCAAAGAGGATGGGCTGAGAGCATTCCCAGTCAGAAATATAATACTGGCGTATATTAAGCACAATGAGGTTGATTGCAGATACATAACCACCTGCCAGGAGAAGAGCTGCCATCTAGAAATGTGTGCTAGCAAAGATTATTCAGCCAGTAGAAACCTTTTGCACTGCTCTCCAGGGAAGGGATGAGGAGACCACTGTCTGCCAACAATCCACACTATCCTTTTTGCAGTGCCAAAGTGGGAACAGGTTTGGGCTTGGTAGGAAGGTGGATGGCTCTTGGGCAGTTTCCCTGTGCTTTCAGGGGATATTTGATGGATTCAAGCAAAGTGCTGATCCAGCAACTGCCCCAAACATCTCTCATCCCTCAGCAGCAGGAACAAGGTACCGGCCCTGATGTGGACATTTCTTCCCAGGGTACCTTATAGGCAATACAAAGCAAATTAAAAACATCTCCAAGAAAGGGAAGTAGATGACTGAACTTTATTTTGGAACTGCCCCATTCTTTTGGCAATCAGCCATTATTTAATACACCAAGCAAGGATGTCAAGGTTTCTCTAAATATCACATGCTGAATATTGAATAACAATAGGGAGACTAAAATATAGCATGCTTGCTCTTTTAAAGGCAGGTGAAAAGTGAATGACATGTCTCTGCTCCCAGTAAGGCAATAAAAGAGTCATCACGGTGGCAGAACCCTGCCTTTTTAGCCCAGCCTAAGGAGGTTCAATATTAATCAAAAAGGGGAGATCAAACCAAAACAAAACCCAGTTCATACCCTATAACAATGCTGGCACACAGATGTCTCTGCGTGGAGCAAGACCTTGTGTTTGCACCTACACTCAGCTGTGATAATCACACAGAATAGGCCGCTGGGACACAAAGATCCAGGAAATGTTAAAAAAAAAACAAACAGAAAAAGGCAAAAAGCACAAAGAAATATGTCTGCACATTAAATACGCTTTACCACATCTACTGCCAAGGATGCCTGTCCAAAGAAAGCTCCAGCAAGCTGCATACTGTTTGTGTTGTCAACAAGCAGCAGCTTTTGCACCTATGCACTTTTGTTTACTAAATATATGAAAACAATGGAGCTCAATTAAAAGTAGATTAGCCACACATGTACCAAAGGAATGTGTACTTAACTGACTATGGTGAATCTGGCTTGAATTCAATCCCCTGGAGAGGCTGCTCTGGCATGTCTGCAGAGGCCTTATTGGTATCCCATCTAGGCACAGCAGTGGTTATGGCTCCTCTAGAATATATTAAATGGATTGTATAATAACCATTGGGCAGATGTTGCAGAAGTTTGCTGCAAACACGCAGATGGGGCAGCAGATTATCCTGGGAAGGGAACCATGAGTTGATGGGTTCATTTCCATTATTGCCTGGCAACGCGCCACATGCGTCACCAGACAGGCTGGAAAACCCCTTTCAAGGAACCAAAAAGAAAGCTTACACAGAGAGATGATTTATAAAGGAATACTGTCAACTGTGCGAGCCTATGGAGAGAATGTCCGAAGGAGTTTCTGCTTCTGACTTTATTAATGACAATAAAAGAGAAGGCAAGCAAGCAAAACAGCAGTCTACAAAAGAATATCTGCAAAATTATGGAATTAAACATATCTCCTGCCAAAGACTTCAGGTCTTCAGTAACTACGAGCTCTTCTAAGCAATAATCTGAATTAGAGCGGTGTCCAACCCTGGTCCCTTGATCTAAGCAATTCCTTCAGTCAGAATATTCTAAATTAAAGGTTTTCAAATAAAACCAAGTTTTATGCTGACATAGGTCAAAATCTTCCTATAGTTACAAATGGAAGCCCAATTTAGGATTAGCAACTACTGGTCTGAGATAGCCAAAAGCCACTTTGGTGATTTCTTTTTTTTCTAGATTCTCTTATGAAGGGCGCACAGAAGAGTTATATCCCACTTTCTTTTAAAAAAAAATCATCAAATAATATGGAAGAATATTCAGATTATTTTAGAATAATTCACCGATAATAATTTTAGAATAATATTCACCAACCCCACAACTTTTATTACTTGGAAATATACGATTAGGACAGTAATTTAAGTGACACTGATATAAAAATTACGGAAACTGTACAAGTTAAATCATAATTCCACAAAAAGCATTTGCCTTTTTAAATTTTTTTAAAGAAAGATTTTTTGAGGAGCTGACTTCGCATGTGAAAAAGTTTTGCCTGCCATAAGAAATTGCTTCGTTGCTTTGGTTGATGAATCCGGCTTCCTAAATGATCATGAGGCCACAGATTTGTGTGGCACTGCAGAATTATTTCTGGTATGTGACAGCTGGTTTGCTGGGGAACCCATCCCATTTTGTGACAATAATGTTACAACACATATCTGCAATGCTATATTTGAAGCACTCTACAGAGAATTAACTAACCGGTTTAGCAACCCCACCACAATGGTTTTTATTTGTCCACCCAACTAAAGCAGATGAGTCATGGAGAGGTTAGGGGATACTCCCCAGAAGAACAACTCAGTGCTAGTTAGATATATAATCAGAAACTTGCACTATGGGTATCCTTTTCTAATGACTACAATGAATTCTCTTTTCTTATTGAAGTAACTTAACTAAACTCCAATATTTTAACTAAACTCCAATAAACTCTAATAATTATCCAATATTTATTCTAGTAAAAACTAATACAATTCTACCATCACCTTTGATAAAAGTCTTGTAGGCTCCATAGAGAAACAAAAGTTTTTTGAGCCCCACCCCCCAAACAAAACACAAAACACTCCACTACAAACCCACCTTTCAAATAAATACTTTATTTATACCATCAATGTAGAAATACTTTCATCCTCTACAATTCTATCACTTTGGTTAGAATTTCGATAATACAAGCAAGACAATGATATACAGTAAATCCAGGCTCCATCTAAGTAAATGGAAATTTACAGGCTTCAGAAGAGCCAGGATTTTACCGTACTAGGTTTTGGAATGACATCTCTAGGCATGTATTAAATTTGCATACAGATTAGTGGGTCCATATCCTGTACCTTCTATAGTACTTACTTATAAACACTCAGTTTCCTTAGCTTTTGGCACAAAGAGTAGATAGTATTTTGGGGTGTGGTATGTGTGGGAAATAGAGCACATTTGTTTAGTAAGCTATACAAAAATGGTCCCATTTTCAGATTAGAAATAGTTCCATTAATTTAATAAGACTGGCTATGTATGGATAGAGATGGTGAAATTAGAACCCTTAAGAAATGAAGTTTTTCTTTGTGCATTATTGGTTTTACAGAAGCAATGCATGTATCTTGTGTGTTATCTTTTGTGTTCTCAGTTATTGAAGAGTTTAATCAAGCTCCAGTGGAATCTAAAGGTAAAGACCTGGACTTCAAATCAGATATGGACTCCGGTGAAATAGCTGAAAATGTCAACAAACAACTTTCACTTATTTAAGTATTTCCACAGCAATAATGGCTTGCTTTCAACTCCATTTATTTCATTACATGGATATTCTGTACAAATTTCAAGATTTCATACTATGTTTTTGCACACAGCTTCTTTCTATTGACATATCAAAAATAATATTAAAATATTAGTAATTTTCATACAGTGGGAACTAAAATGAATGAACTCAATGCCTTTTTACAAGTCTGCTTTGCCCTCTTTCTCTGCCTCCTCCCATCAAGGGTTGCATATTACTTCAGTGTTCAACTGAATAAATGTACTACTATGAACAAATTTACACTCACACGGATTCCCTCTGTATTACTCAGAATAAAGACCTAAGGCAACTCTATCACCTTTAAACCTAAAGCTAATTAGGTCTTTGCTACCTCTAGTACCTTCTGCAGCATAAATATATCTTCAGGCACAGAGAGATGAAAGGTTAAAATAAAACCCCCACTTACTTCAGGTAAACCCAGTGGGATTATGACCAGTTCAGAAAAGCATTAAATACACTGAAGTTCTTAGATAGCTAGTTTTCAAATGGATATGAAACAGACACCGAAAACTTGCCTTAAGTAGAAAAGCTCTGGTCAAATTACATTGCTTTATAAATTTGGTCAAATTCAATCAATGAGTATAATATTAAGGTGTACATGTCAGCAGAGTTACAGCTACTTGTCAAATAAATTGTTGGATGAATTCTTGGTGTATTTATTGTAAAACATTGTTAACAAGCATTTATAAAACTTTACTGATAGTTTTTAGGTCTAAAACTTACAGCTGAATGAGAAAAGCCCCCAACCTTTTAACCAAGTAAGAAAATGACACCTACTTATATCTTCTAAAAGAACTAGTGACAGATTTATGAAACAGGTCTTTATCTGTCTTATGTCTGTTTGGTGGAGAAAATGACAACTTGTACAAACGGACCTTTCATGTATACCTACACACACACACAGAGAAGCAGATCACATATGTCTATTTAATACACAAACACACGTATAGTACTTCAGAATAACAGTAATCTGATCAGCAGGATTAATAGGAAATAATTGTGAAGACAAAAGACCATATTTTAAAATGCCAAACATACTGATATTTGGCAGACTAATATATTCAGTTTAGTTTATAACTTTAGAAATTATCATATTATGCATTACCAAATATCCTGTTATGTAAACAGAATCCCTTCTAGAGACTCTGGACGTAAAGTGTATTCCAAAGTGTTTTCAAATTAAAAAAATCAATTAGTTATTTCAAACATATTGCAGAAAAAAAAATTAAGTCTATTCCTAGATCCATTTCAGTGGTTTATTCAGGCACTGAAGAGAAACAGACAATAGAATTACACTCTCTTCAGTATCCAAGGAACACCCCATTTACACTCCTGCCAGCATATGATTATATCTTTCATTCTCATACTGAATGACAGCGAAAAGGCCACTTTGCAGGGCTGATTTTGGGAGATATACCCTCCCCAAGATTTTCAGGTATTTCACCTCCTGCAAGTTAACATTTTCTCAGTGCTGCCTCTCACTTCATTAATTTTTGTTTAGTCACGTACATGTTTTAAAAATTTATTTGACTTCAGCACTTTGGGGTCTCTCTGCTGAAAGAAAGACATTCTAGCGGTTGCAATGAAGTTTCAGTCTAATTTAGATATACTAAATTATAGATATGAAATATTTAGATATATCAATGTACTCTTGTCGTACATCTACTCTGTCATTGACCTAACAGGATTAATTTGTTAGACACTGGGTTCAATCTCAGTGATTCAACTTAACTGTATGTGGGAAGTGGTCATCTGAGACCATTACATCGCTCTAAGTGATAAAATCTGGTGTAAGTGGTAAAATGCTCACAGGTCTTTGAAAGCATGTGGTAGATAAAATTGTTGCCTTTTTCTTCTTAGCGCAGTGAATGATGCCTGAAGATGGAGCTGTTTACAAACTTGTACGACAAAAGTGAACACATCTGTTTGCAACACAAACTTCACTTTAACAAGCGCTGTAGTTACTTTTATTATGCATAAATCTTCCAGTTTCCTAAACTCTATAACAAATTTATGAAACAAGGATATACCATATATGTATTTTTCCACAAGTACTTCTAAAATGTTTCATTCCAGAAGTGAATGAATGAATTAACATTAAATGACTGTTAACTGACAAGAGGCTTGTATTTTTACTAATGTAATATTTATGCATGTTTTCCAATAGTGTTCAAAGTCTCCAATCTGAGTTCTTTATTTTTTCATATTTTATGTCTATGTGTGGTCATACTGATTAGATTTTGTCATCATGTCATATTCATAGTTGACCTCTTTCCAATAACCATGCCACAAAAGCTGTTATGCGCAGCTACAGATGTCAATCTTTTCTTGCCTTTTGCAAATCCAAGATTATCCCCATGAGGAAGAATTTTCAAAGCCAGTTTAGTGTAGCCAGAAAGCAGTATGCTTGCACAGGATTTCTTTTTATCAGCATGGCCACTGGTGCAACACCTATACTCTCTTTTTTGCGGACTTTCATAATCCTCTGATGTGCAAAAATGATTCACATGCTTAAGTTAAGCAGCACATAAAAACTGGAAGAATCAGGGCCTAAGTAATCATAAAAGCTGTCCAGGCACATATGCAAACATGTTATGTGCATATTCAACATGTGTAGTTCCTACTGCATTTTTTACAGTATCTGCAAGAGCACACATACTTTCTTAGAAACTTGAAAAAGGGTTTACCTGGGTCTCTGTCTTTGCTTCACTGACAGCCATTATTATAACGTTAGCTTTTCATGTGGTTCTTACCTTCCTTCTGACAAAACATGCAACGTAAGCATTGCCTGAAGGTGCTCAATCCATTACTTACTTTAAATGGATTATCTCCCTGGATTATCTACCTAGCTGATGTACAATTACTATTTTTTGTTGTGCTTTTAGACAAAATTTTGGCTTTGTAATAAACTGCAGTATTCTCACACAAGCATACACACATACCACGCAAAATCACATGCTGCCTTTTTCTTTCAGTTGCACCAGTTTAATTAAGAAATTTTAATGAAGCTCCAGTGCTGTCATCAAAAAAATTAATCTTATCCACCTATCTGAATATAAGCAAGCTGTCAGCTAATTTTTTATCTAACTTTTTAAAGAGCACTGCATAAATAATTCAAAATACCATCTCCACCTTGTCTAATTACGAGACTTAAATCCCGAAGCTTCATCAAGTCTCAAAACAAAAACAAAAGCAGAAACAATACTTAGGGTATACTTTACTCTTTAGGATAACTAGCATCAAACATACCAAAAAATACTTTTTAGTTTGGAGCATGGCCCTATGTGTTGTACACAGAACCGAGAAAGCCCAGCAGTCATTACTGACATTTGGAATAGCTGGTGAATATAAAAGGTTAATTGGATTGTCAGCATGCCCAAAGAATATTCTGAATTCAGATCCAAGCGAGACCACATAGACCAAGTTTATTAAAGGTTTCACATTGTACCGTTACCCTTTCTGGGCCAATGTACTTCATATAATAAATCTGGCAGCAGTTTCCTGCTCTCATTTAATTTGTCAATACCAAGATATATAACAACAACAGAGACATTGTAGTACAGCAACAGGAATGACTGCTGGATAAAACACAATTAACTGCTTAGGATCTATGGAGAGGAGACAGACAATACAGAAATCAGAGAACTAGTATCACATGCTACAGCAGTACCGAGCAGCAGCCTCCTTCTTTTCCATGGTGTCTCAGTTTTGTGCATTGAGCTAGAGTCATGCAGCTCACACTGTGGGAATCCATTCTCACAGACAATGAAGGTACAGAACACAGCAGGAAGATCTATGTCTAAAAGGAAATGTTTCACTTCACCTTCTTCCCTGTCATGCCCAGTGTTCTCAGGAAGTTTACAAGCCTTAACTTTACCTTTGGGTGGAGGCAATGAGATCATTTCTCTGCATGTTTTAATATGTCTTGCAGATTTTTGCTCGTCTTCTCACCAGTGAGATAGTTTGCTCTGATTCATTCAGTTAATGAGTGAATCAGTGGTTATTTAGATTTATTGAAGAGAGGACATCAGCAACCTACTCAGACTCTTTCTTTCTGGCATGTTCTTTGTATCTTTTTTGTAAGTTTTTTTTTTTTTAATATATTTTCTTACTTCAAAATAGTCCTGAAAAATCTCATTTGCTCATTTGCTTTCTGTTATTCTACAAAACCTCTTCACTCTCTGATATCTTGAGGTTTGACTAACTATTGTATTTAGGACATAACAGGTGGCGAGAGAGAAAAGGGAAGATAAAGAAATGACTCTTCATTGCATACCAGAAATCGGAGTATTTGAAAATATCTCCATAGATTTCCATATGTTCAACACAACTGTAGGATTTTCTGGTATTTATAAAGAGAAAAAAAATGCTATTGTACTTAGAATCTCTGATCAACTGTTTACCTTCACTGCATGTGATTTCCCTTCTCTGCCATTGTGAACATTTGTCAAATAAACATTAAGATAAACAATTTGTGCAAAACTCTCAGCTTGAGATGGCTTCCTTGGGTGTAAATGATTGCAAGTTGAACAGTATGTTCTGAGCCAGAGGTAAGCCTTCTAATAGGGTCAAGATCTGTGGCATTACCACAGGCAAAATTGTTGTTCCTTGAATGAACCACTAAAGAAAATGGTGAGGTGCCATCCAACACCACTGATAAACTTGTATTCAGACTTATGGCATATAATAGCCACTGATAACTTTTCTACTTTGCTTCTTCCTTGTTTTTAAAGCAAGCAATAGGTAGTTTCAGTGGATTCATGATACACATTAGAATGCACTAGAATCAAAATAAGACTTGAAAAATTCATCAGGAGGGTTTGTAATTGAAGCCTGATTGTACGGACTTCCTCCTTTTATTTTGCAATCCACACATAGAGGGCTCTAACAAAAATATCTTTGGAAAAATACTTTGGGACCATGAAATTTTCTTCCCCCATGGAGTACACAGTTTCCACAGTGTACTTTCACTGTGCCATTACTCAGAAGTCCCAGGCATAGTATCAGTACTTGACTGCCTTCTATGCCTTTCCAGAGCTCTTTTTCCAGCCATAGATGTCAACCAGTCACTCCTGTACTTTCAGGTAGACTCCTTCTGTTGTCTTCTTAATGGGCTCTCCATAGACTCTCTTACCTTTTACTTCCCTGCATTGATTATTGGACTAGCTCCTTTATGATTCTCCATGCACATTTGGAACCAGCTAAGGGAATTGAGTTTAGCATTGAATATTGCATTGAATATATGCAATAGCCTTTTTTCTCCTCCAGCTCTCACCTATATCCATTGAAGCTGTCTGGTGCAGCAGTTCACGTATCCACCACAGAGCTTCTGACAGACTTATCAAAAAGCCATTGTAAACACCATAGAATCATCAAGTTTGGGAATTTTTGTGTTTTTTTTCTTCCTTCCATCAAACTTGCATTCAGACAGCATAGGCAAAGGTGATGAGGCAGTTCTTTTCAGCATGGCTAAGTCTTCATCAAACATTTTGCTGACAGTCATATCTGACAAGCTATGTGATTCCTTTTTCTGCATTCCCAGCCAACACTAATGTCATTAGCAAAACAATCTGCAAAGACATGCTCAGGAAAAGAGAGCAGCAAGGCTTTGTGCTACCTGGGTTCAGGCATCTTGCCCTCACTTTCTGCAGTCTTCATCATCTTATGCAAGGCTAAGTCAGCAAGCCAATCTGATGTCCTCTTTGGTCTCAGATCTCAGCCAGCTCCAATTTTGGAGAGCTGCCTTACCACTTACTATTATTATTGTGCTGGTACTGCTCTTTAAATTTATAATTTATCTGCATTGGGAAGTAAAATATTTTATTGAGTTATTTCTACAAGCCTTGTGTATGAAAGGCATATGGCCATTTCTCTCCACACTATAATTATTTGTTACTTCACAGGATTTTGTGTTGTTTCATAAAGACTAAAATGTTATGCAGCTTGTAAAAAGTTGGCTGTTATGAACCACTGTCTATTTCATTTAAGACCTTATGAATATAGGATTACTACATTCATTGTTTCTGTTCCCCTAGTGATAATACAAATACACACTGTGAAAAGATGGGTTTCACATCAGCATGGGTGCATCCAACACTGGAAAAATACCAGCTAACTTGCATATTTGGGGTAGAAGGTTTGCTTTGAAAAAGGTGTTTAAGATGAGTGATTAAAATCAGAATTAGCTTTCAAGAAGAAATTGCACCCGTTTGACTGATTTCTTAGCAAACACAACTTCTCTTAGTGTAAAAGAGGAAGTTATAATATTTATACCTCCTTTGTTTTATACAGATGCAGCCAAGTAACTGCAAGATAAATTTCTCCAATTTATAATTACCAGCTCCCCACACATTATTCATTTACCTGCATTGTAATTGTTGAATATCAGAGAGCTTATAATTTTTTTTTTTTCCCCCTATTTTATTCCCAATATTAACAATAAGGGGTAGGATTCAAATTAGTGGAACAGTACAAGAACTTTCCAGTGCCATCTCTTTACACAAGTCCATGCAGAAATACACATTTTAAGATGATATTAGTTACAAAATAAAACAATCAATCAAAATTATTTCTTCCCTGTGAGGGTGATGAGGCACTGGCACAGGTTACCGAAAGAAGCTGTGGCTGCCTCATCCCTGGCAGTGTTCAAGGCCAGGTTGGATGGGGGTTTGAGCAACCTGGTCTAGTGGAAGGTGTCCCTGCCCATGGCAAGGGGGTTTGGAACTGAATGACCTTTAAGGTCCCTTCCAACCTAAACCATTCTGTGATTCTCTAATGTGATTCTCTTATGTGATTACTTATGGCATTTATTCACTTTTATAAAAATTATGATTCTGTCCTTACATGCATATTTGCATACATATTATCAACACCCATACTTTGTTCACAGTAAGTTTGGAAAGACACAATGTATTTCTGTTTTTACTCTTGTGTGATGGAAGCATCTCATGATCCACTGAACATCAGCCAAAAATCATAATGAATGTTCTGAATGTATATTCAGACTCACAATGCAACTGGGAAGGATGCCTATTTATACAACCTGCTCATGTGAAAGCTTAGAAGCACTTTGTAAGGACAGCAATTTTAAGATGTTCTCTACATATCCTCTGATCTTGTATTTGCTGAATTTAAATTCTGAAAAGAGAAAAAAGTACAACACATATGCTCTGAATCTCAGCTAAATCCATGTGCAATATCCACACTTCAAATGTAGGTTCAAAATGTTACTGATGTAAATACTTATTTCTGGTTTTTTACATGATAGGAAATGTAAGAAGAAGAGTTTGTCCCAACCTGGGATTGGACAGACATTTCCTAGCCAACATTTCAGTGACACACTGAAAGAAGGCAGATGCAGTCAAAAACACAGCTGGTACAAACAGGAAGTGACTTTATATTTCTGGAACATGTTTGCAACTAAGCAACAATTCTGATACAGATACAAGGAGCTGTCTTGATGTCATTTTCAATACTCTCACTGAGATATATGCATTGGACAAAATTTCAGTGAAAATTTTCTGCGAAATGTAGCAACATAAAAAAATTGAGAATTATTAATTTTTTTTTTTTTAATAACAGCCTTTGTTTCCTTTAGTAACAGTAGAAGATTTTTCCCTATTTATTTAGCAGTATGTTTTCATACATGAAACCTCAGAAGCAGTAGATTACATAAACAGAAAAGGAAGACTGACTCCCTCCCAACAGTGTTGCAGAGCAAAAAGGCCCTTTACCTTTAATAGTCATTTTTAGATTTATCATAGCAAAAGCTAGAGAAGAACACAATAAAATGGCAGAACATTGACAATAAATTAATGCAATGAGTATAACTTTTCCATTAAGGTTTTTCTCTAACCTTTCATTAGATCTAGCTCATATTTTCAGGTTTGGTTTCTGTAACAGTGGGTAGCTTTTCCTCTACTTCCTATTGCTGGCATAGCAGCTATTCAAGAATGAAGCAAAAACCGATACTAATTACAGGCAGTCACAGAGGGCAAAGTTTAAGTTTAGCAAGAATATCACTCCTAAATGTCTGATCTCCAGATATTTATTTTTCAGCAAACAGGACTTCTGTAATCAAGCCACACCTTTTGGAATAACCACAAACCTGTCACAGCAAAGTGGGAGGGGGCAGATCTAATCTCATTCATGGCTTTGACGATAAGGTAGTTAGGAAATCAGGACACAATGTGAACATTACTGTACTAATTTCCATATGTAAAAAAGTTACAGTGAAATGTCTGCCATTCTGAATAGTGAATATTGATACAGATGTCGAAAGCGACTTTTCTACTGTTGAGATAGAAAAGATTCCAACAGGAATAGCCTGGAGGCAAAGAAGAAACTGTTGAGATGCAACCACCATAAAACCTGTTAAAAATGCTATAACAATGTTCCAGGCTGCATGGAAAGAGAGCAATAATTAAACATTTTAATTTGTTGAATAGTAAAGAAATTAAAACTTTTATCCCAATATAAAAAGACAACTCTATAATACGAAAGCATTGTTACTTTGCATAAGAGAATTCTGGGGGCTGGGCTGGTCACCTTTGAGAATATGCTCCTTTCTTTGGCTAAAGAGCAGCAAACTAAAGAATGGTAAGTGAAAAACACATTCCCTAGTAAGAACTGGCCGTGTTGCTGCTAAATCCTTGATTCATGGCCCAGTTTAAAACTCCATCCTTGTGTTCTGCTAGCATGGCCCTCATGCCTTATTAGTGAAAATTAACTATATCTCTCCCACAGTATTCTTTCCACAGATGGTCAACTGTGAAATAAAACATTTACTGCAGGGACAGTGCTCCTCTATGAAAAGAATTAATTTCAAAGACTGACATGGTTAATTCAAATCAGGTATGTTAAAAAATCAAACAAACTGAAAAATACCACCTTAGTGAATGAACAAAAGTAGCAAGAATTTTTGTTACATTACAGTGACTAAACCTTAAATATGCAAAAAATAAAAAAATACAGGGAATGTTTCACTTCCAAATCCTGTTTTGTTCAGGTTCTTCTCCCATTCCTATTTACATGGGTTTTGACCCTCTTTGACCTTAAAGGAACTCTAGAATATTTCCTACAGTACCAAGAATCAAGCCACAATTTGCTTACTGTTATTTCTGCCCCTCACATCCAGATAAATATGGTTTTGATCCATGAAAAGATTTGGTCTTTGATCCAAGACCTTTCTTTGCAGGAGATGTGGATATTCTAAACCCTACAGCTATTTTCTGCCACCTGATCCATCTGCTTATGGCAGAAGAGAGAAGACGAGAATGAAAACCCAATATTAGAGGTGAAAGAGATTAAAATGCAAATAAATGACAGTACGTTTTAAGACTGCCATGGTAGTTTGTATTTGACAAAAAGGCAGCATGGCAGGTTTTCCCCTGTTACTCTGACAGGTCACCATTTCTAATCTCAGGGTCATGTCCAAGTTCTCTCTTTTGTAATTGCTTGGGCTGACATCTATTTTGACCTTTTTTCATTCTGGCCTCCCTGAATGAGGGAAGTCACAGAACCACAAAGAGGCAGAAGTTCCATAAAATGTCATAGTGATTAGGAGATGGGACTACTACCCCTCTGGCCTTTGGTAGAAATGTATATATAATGTGCCATGATATTTTAACCCTTGAAGGTTGCTGAAGTACACATATTTGCCCTGTTTGTGTACCATTTGAGAGAGCTACTTTTACAATGCCTGCAGTGTTGTTTTGTCTCTACTTTGTGTTCTCTCTCTCTCTCTCTCCCTCACTAATATCATATAGTATTATTAAATAGCATTATTATAATTCAGAGAATAATTTTATATTATAGACAACTTCAAATACAGCAAAACCAATGTGAATTAAATGTTTAATGCATAATTAATCACCTTAAATGATAAATTGAGAGTACAATCTGGTCAGCAATCCCTCCTACCAGTATGGTCTTTCTCAGACCAAGAACAGAACTTCTTGGGAGGTGTAAATACTGAAGTGAAGTCTGCAAGATCTGAAAGCATATCAGACACTGACACAACATAAACAGATGTACTTCTCTTATAAACAAGGCACCCTTGATGCTCAGCAGCCAGGTAGAGCCCCAGATCTGGTAAGATCCTTAACTGCCTATATAGCAAAACACATCTTTCTCTGCTGGTAGCAACACAGTAGGTTATACCTTGTTTCTTAGTGTATATGTAAAATTACCTTACTTTTGTCTTTTAATCTTATTAGTAAACAAATAAATAGTCAACGGTTTTTAAAGTTTTTGACTAGTTCTTAGATTCAGTTGGTGGAAGAGTTTGCTGTCCATACAGCAAACCATAACTACATACCAATGTAGTTAGCACACTGCACATATCATTATGCAAAACCTGTTGCATACATAAATTCATTAGCTTCTAGTAAGGCTATATGTAGAAGCAAAGTGTTTTTTTTCCTTAGTCAAAAGTACTTATGGCATATGTTAGTACAATGATTGGTAGATTAGTCATGTAGTGTTGTTTAATGTCCGAGCTCTAATTTCCACTCAGGAGAATTTGGAAAGGATCACATAAAGGAGCACTGGAAATACCTGATTTTAAAGAATATGACCTGAAAACATCAGCAGAACTGGGGAGCTAGATCTTGAAAAATTAGTTGGTTTGCCTTGAAATTGCAGCATAGAAATATAACTTCATAGTTCCATATAATTGCAGTTAATTCATATGATATTCTCTAAGGTAAAATAGAACTCATAATGGCAATAAAACATTTTTAAAAGGTGAGATAGTAAGTATCTAAGCTGTATTTCACTGAAGAATCTTGCCTTCCCAAGAGGTCAGCCTTAAATCTCCAAATTATTTCAATGATAGTGGAATAATTCTAATGTTACAATGATTTTCACAGTATGGTTACATTTTATCACATATATCTGTTTTCTTTTGTTCAAATCATGCAATTAAGCACCATTAGGTACATTTTCTTTTCTTTTTCTTTGCTATTTGATTAAGCCATGCTTAAGTTAATATTGAAAACAAGACAAATTGCTTTTCATGATTAAAACATCAGACCCTGGAAAGCTCTGGGAAGAGATCTCCTGATAATACATTTCCCCTCCATGAGGTCATAAAAAACAGCGTAAGGACGTTAGTGGTGTTTCCATGCAAACACACCAGTACTTTAAGATTACAAGGCATACCCACTATTTTTGTAGACTCTATAATACTTTTAACAGTGCAGCTGTATCCTGAAAACTACTTGCAAATAGTCCCTGCTTGCAGAAATAGGTGTGCTGGATTCTCTGTAACAAAGACACTGTCCTTACCCAGGCAACAAACCTCCCTGATCCATGCAGGTGGTATTTTGTTAGGGTGAGACCATGGACCTCGAAAAAAAAAGGGAATAACATAGGTTTGAAAGATGAGAAAATTTCAGTACAAAGAATTCAAATCTAACCAAACTTTGAAGGACAGACACAAGCACAACTGGTTTTACACTTCATATCTCTGGTTAATGTTTAAAACAAATGAATGCTGAAAATAAGAAAAAATAATTTGGAGAGCCTCTTAGTGCCCTGTCAATGTGAGCTCTATTCTTGCTCGCTTTCTCCTCTTCCCAACCCACATATAAAGAAAGGAATTTCAGGTCTGTCTGGCATGTCATTCAGTGACAGGTTTTATAACAGTTGGTGAAGGCAAAAAACAGATGCCAAAAAGGCTGGTTTAAGCCATTTTTTATTCTTGATAAGCATCCTTTGATTAGAAGTAGCAATCCCTAAAGAAGACTAACAGGAAAAATTCCTGATTTAGCCTTCATTGCAAGGTTAGCCTTGGTGATTAGCTCTAGATGCTGGGCAGCTGGTTCACCAGTGTGGCTATGGCTGTATAAAGCTGTATGTATGTACTGCCATTCACTAGGACTCACAGCAACCCTGGTGGGGAACTATTGCATCTGTGGGGTAGATTCCAGCTTTTTTTCAGCAGTATAGTGAGGGTCTATGTTATTTATTTTCAGAGGACTGTGGGAGAACCTGTTGGCTTCCGTCGAGCACAAAAGGAACTGTGGGAAAGTGGTGGAGGACTTTCATCAGACAAAAGGATTAGCCTGTTTCTCTGTGGTGAAGCAGGTGGCTGCCAGATGAAGTCTGTGCAGCATTTTTACTCTTAATTTTTATTGCAGCTAGCTAACTCAAGTGGGAACACTAGGATATTTATGTGCATTACGAGCTTGCATCTCAACTCTCCACATAAGGCTGATGAACATCCAGGAGAATGAACATTCATATCAACTCTACTGTTCTGGAAGTACTTGTACTCTAGGGAATCATACTGATACACTTCATTCCAAACAAGTAATCCTGGATGAAAAAAGTTAGGCGAAAGAAAAATGATATTTCAGCAAGCAACTAAGAGAAAGAAGCATTTCTTAGTCAAGAAGGTGGAAGAAAACAAAGCCTAACACTGGAATCATTAACAAAATGACAAGTAATTTCAGTAGAGATCTGTCCATAAACAGTAGGACATTGTGCTTTCATTGACATAGGTCCCCCCAACTCTAACCCCTATAAATGTCATGGGGAGAAGGTAATTGACCTCATCAGGATCTATATCTTCATGCATTCTCACTCTGCAGGACTTCAAAAGCCCACTGTGCCAACTCACTCACCAGGAAGTGTTTACACAAATTTTATATGCCAAGGAAGTCGAGGCTCTTTTTTTCTAAAAGCTTCCTTAGCGGTGGAAAATCTGTACAACTTTACTTAAGTCCTCCTGTAGCCATACAATATGGTTTGTATACCATATTTACTTACTTTGTGTGTTCCAGGGGCCCTAAGATAAATGATACCCACTTCACAGCAAAGTCATATTAGCCTTAGTGTCACTGTTCAGTGAACAGCTGTAGGCGTTATTTACTGAATGTTATTCTTGATCTGCTTGTATTCTGAATGATTCATTTCCTTATAGTCTTACCCATCCAGTATCCATCTGTATCACAAATTTTGACCTGTCATTGCAAAGTGAGGTGAATGGAAGGTAACAATATTCATTCACATGCTTATCCAGTTATTCAGGTTGAGAGGCACTGACTCTTGATTTCACAGAGTACTACAATTATTTTTCCTCTGTTATAGCCATGCCTAGCTTGGATTTCAGATGCACTTGTGCATACTCACTCTTTTTACAAATTAGACATTGAGTTCCTCTGCTGATTTTCAAGAAAGTGAATGAAAAAGTAGAAAAACCTGCTTTTAAAATGGTTTTCCTTTTTTCTGTGGAAGATTCAAAACTAAAGGTCATTCGTTTAAGAAAGCATTTGCCTATAACAATTAGGTTAATATTCCTTCCTCTTCTTGCCAGTCTATGCTTTAGTTTCTGTACATTTTTTAATTCCTAAACCAAAAGAACCAAAGGTTAATTCAAACCCACCTTTATTCTCCCACCTCATTTCTGCCTTCTGTGAGGTCATTTCATATTTTCAGTGGAACAACAAAACCAAGTTCTTCCTTTCCTACTCTCTAGTTGTCTAGCTGCCTTTTCTGTCAATGCTTCTGTGGTTGTCACAGAGATGGAACTTTAGGTCCTCTGTCCAGACCCAACTGTAGACCAGGTAACAAACATTAGAGTGGGTTGGGAGGCCCATTTTGCTGACATTTGCTGAAATCAGAAGAACGGTGAAATACCAGAATCTTGGGCTCCTTCTGGTCCATGGATGATGTTTTTTGTTGGGTAAAACCAATCCTCTGTACATGTAATTTTGCTATATTTAGTCTCCTGGTCCTTTTTGCTTCAGTGTTTCTCATTCTGATGACGAATCTGCAATTCTTATTCCAGTTTTATCTTTCCTTCACCTCTGGCTAGTCACTGTCTTATTTCCTCAAGAAGGTCTACTTAAAAAGTTGAATTTTGTCTGCACTTGGATCATGAGTAGATTTTGCACTGACTGCTCCAGACGTATGATGCCAAGTGAAAACATTCTCTTAATCCCTCAGAAACCAATCACCATGGCTAAAGTCTGTGCTGACCTGGAAAAATGGAGTTAGCACACACCCTCCAGCTACATGGTCTTGGACAAAGTCACCTGAATAGCCTTGTTCTCTGATTCTCATACTAATCCCAGTCATACACACTCATAGTCTCTCTAGGGACTGAGTGCTTCACTCTTTTTCAAACTCCCATTTACTTGCTCCCATATCCATTTTTCTGTCCTTGCTCAGCCAGTCCCAGTTCTCCTTCTTTTGGTTCCTACTCCCGATATTCACTTATCCACTCTTTCTGACTTGTTTTCTGCACCTCTTTGCTCAGTCCTCCTCCCATAGCTCCTAACCAATTGTCCCTCTCCTTTTCCCTTATCTCTTTTACCCTCTTTGCTTCCCAGTTCCTTTCACACTCTTCCAGTGGTTTTGTGTCGTTTTTTTAAGCTCAGTCATTCACATTCCCTTTCATTACTCTCCTGTCTTCTGGCTCTCCATCTCCCACCAGCTCCCAGGCCCCTTCTCAAACTCTCCTGTTCCACCTTCTCTCTAGCTTGTTACTCCTTGGTTTCATCAGTCTGGTTAAAATCTCTTGTGCCCACAGTCTCAGCAGAAAACTAGCCTATATTTGTCCCTCTGATTCAGATAGGTATTTGACCACAGTGCTTCAGAAGTGAGAGCTGCCGAGACCACAGCGGTGAGAGACTGTACTGCTTAGCTTTCCCACATGAGCTTTCCTCCACCTGATGCAAAAGCCTTGGTGTCCCAGACCCATGCCTTCTCAAGCACCCTGTCAGACTTGCATCTGCATTGTCCAGACATAGAAAGGGGCAGAGAGGGGACAGAATATGGTCAGTTGGTCAATATCAATGACACATTTTCCAAAACCTTGATCAAGAATGGGGAGGTTTTCCTGGGGAAAAAAAGCACATCTCTAACACAAAAATAATTCTCATGCTAAGTGTCATGTCCTGTGCCAGCAATATTGATGTTCTTGTGGCGATTTGGTTATTTTTTGAGTACTCATAATCAGAAAAAGGTTAAGAATTTTGACTAAAAATACAAAAAGGAAAAAAGATAAATTCACATTGGGACACACTCTCCCACTCAAAAGGTTACAGCTTTGAAAAGTTAAAAAGATGTGAAAATAGGTCTTATAATAAGAAATGGCAACTAGCCCATGCTACCATAACAGAACCAAACATCCTTCCTGTGTGTTAAAAATACTCTCTTCAAAAGGGCTGGAGAACCTGTCCTGAGGAGAAAACCCATGCTATTTAAGTAGTCACCCACCATTTTCACTGTCCCATGGAGTTTGCCCTCCCAGGAGCATGGCACTTAATTTCTTGTGCTGACTGGAAGGAGTCCACAAATTGATGAGAAGCACCAAGTCTATGGATTCACAGCACCTCTCCCACATGTTCTTGCACAGATCAGAAAATATATGTAGGGCTGCAGCCTTCTATTCAGAAAAACTCAGCAGTTGTGTCACATCTTTTGGGAGCACCACTTACTGCAAAAAGCCCCAGGATAACGTGGGGTCATGGCTATCTACTTATCTCCGACATGGCCTTAAGATACAAATACTTTGTAATAAAACCCAGCTGGAATCAGCTATAAATAATAAGATCCAGCAAAAGCTGTCTATACTCTCATGCATTGGTATTTTGATAATGTCAAAGTAAATGAGATATCTACAATTGCCATAAATGGACTATAACTCCAAGTAGTCAACTTCCACTTACAACAAAACTGTAAAAGAAAATGAAACTAGATGACAAGGAAGTCTACTGTGCTCCTGACAGGCACTATAGCTGAGATAGCACAATTAAGGACAGCCTGGTTCATTTGAAGTCAGTTTCTTTTATTTACAGATGTCATACATCAAAGTGAGAAAATAAGTGGTTTTGCCACTGGCTTTTGTCAAAATTTTCTTCTTTGAAAAAACCACACCTCACCTCCTCAAGGTACATTTCCCTTCATCTTTCTATCCATACAGAACTCTCTCCACCCAGAATGTTTCATTATTTTTATGACCATTTTACTTAAGAGGTGATGAACTATTAGGAATATTTGCAAGAAGTATCATAAAACTAGTATTGTCAGTGCCATGATGTTGCATGATAAATTTTGACATGATACCAGTGACTGCAGAAACATCTGAAACACAAAGAGGTGATTTAAGGCCTGGAATCATCCTGCAATCAGCCATAATCTCACATTTCACACTACAGAGATTCCTAAATGGGATAGAAGTTGTTGTACCTAAACTCTTTCTCTGTAAACAGCTGAGCAAAAAAGTCATAATCCTAAGGATTCTAAAAGTAGATGTTGCATAGCAGGTAAAGAGAAATGTAGTCATTATTGTGGTATAGTCCATTTTCCTGCTTTTTCTGACAGCATACTATAATAAAGATAATAAAGCTCACTTTGTTAACCGCTATCTTCTCTACCACTTTGAAATAGTTGAGTCTTAATTTATTTTCTGTATCTTACATATTAATTTACTCATTCATTCACATCATGTAGATTGCTGCAAGTATAGCAATACTATAAAAACAGTTTTATAAGGCAGAATTTTATACCCTTTTTTTTCATGGGCCACTGTAGAATTAGCTCTGCAGGCATGTATGCCAGGCTGAATCTGCACATCTGTGAGCCCAGAAATAAGAACTTTGAAACCAGATATCAGAATTAGGAATCCGAAGCACAACTGAAGAAGAAATGAACTAAATCCAGGCACTTAAATCACTTGGACATTTCTGGGATTTTTATGCAAAATCTCATTCTAAAAAGGGTATAATCTAAGAAACATGTTTATGAGTGAAGGATTCCTATGTTAAAATCTAAAGTAAATGAGCATTATCCTACATAAATGTACGACCAGTCAGTCACTATGAATCTCTGTAAGAATACCATGCAATTGAAAGGTTTTTCTTTATTCATTTTCTTCTTTCCCCACTCAAAACCAAATAAAAATCCCCATTCACTTAAGAAGCGATTGTCTGTAGACCTTTGAAGCCAAGGAGAGTGACATCAAGGGCAAGAGGCTTATTTCGAGGGTCACATTTCATTTGCATAAGCAAGTAACCATAGGGCACTGTGGAATGTCTGTAAATGGATTTCATTACAGAAATTCAGCTTAAAGGGACTATAAATAATCCTCTGACAAACATTGTATATTGCTTCAAGTTCTTCTGTAATAAAAATATTTTAGTAACACAACAATCCGTGAAAGCAGGAAATGAAACAAGAGGAGCTGCACATCTTCCCTTTTCCTCTCTCAGGGCAACATTATATTGTAATATGTTTTAGAGGAAAAATGTGATATTCATATTATTTTAGCAAAGTAATCCTACAAAAACAAGGTTATATAATTCTATATGGCCGGGACGGGGTAGCTAAATAAATACCCAGATCTTTACTATCTCTTCTCCCTGGAGATCATCTGTCCAGCAGGACAGGTGTGCAGGCTGCATGGTATTCTGCCCAAAGGAACATCTCCAAATATATTTGAGTGTGTAAATCTTCCTGGATGAATTTCAGTGGAGAAGCCATTTAAAGTACAGATTTTAATGGGTTGACCTTTTTTGAGCATATGAAGAAACAGTGACTGTCTTAAGGCTGCAGTTCAGCCAAAGCATTTAAACAACTCACTGATTTGGTGCACATGTAACTCCCATTTACTTCAGTATGACCTAGAGATATGGTCAAAAGCTTTCCTAAATGGGGAGGGATGTACTCACATACTTAAGAGTTACTACATATTTAATGATTTGATACATTAGTCCCCAGCACTGTAGGGTGTTCAAAGCTAGATGCAGCTAGATGGACAGCAGACCACTTGTCTCATTTCACTTTATGCTCTAGACTTCCATGAGGCCCAGAAAGTCACTGGAGCTTTCGCGGTTTTCATCTGTGTAGAAATAAGTCCTAGGCAGTATCCCTTTAAAAAGAGTTGGCTTTCCATCTTCAGAGAGGAGTCTGGAATATGATCTCATCAGAACTTCATCCCCTTTGAGGTACCAGCAAGGTACAGCCCTATTCCGGAGGGCACGGAAGCTCTCTTCTGCACTGGCAGTCACCTCCGCAGGAGAGTTTTGGCAGTGCCCCAGTCTGGTAGAGAAGGCCTCACCAAGTAGTCTGTCTCTATTTCTTCTAAAAATACATTTGCAAAGAAAAGAAAAATGTAGAGATACTTTGCAAAAGGAAGGAAAAAGTGGGCCTTTAATGCAGTAATTTAATTTCCGTTTATGTTAGTTTTTGCTTCATCTTGTTTACCTTTCTAATAACTACAATTATTCTCACGCTGGCATTACTGTTTTCTCTGGAATAGATGTGCTCACAGTGAAAAATCCAATTGAATCAGAGCATGTAACGAGAAAATGTAATCCATCGTTATTAAAAAAGACAGCTTACCTTTATCTGGGTGTTAAATAGTACAAATCCACGAGAGTCAGTGAATGTTTTGAAGTGAAAACGAGGGCATTATGAAGGCTGAAGTGGATTTGTCACTGAATTATATGTATTACCTCAGAAATGGCCTAATATATGGTTGGGGAAACCAAGTGTTCAGCTGTGGAGAAGGCAAGAAATGTTCATTTTCTTGTTTTCCACATTTTCAGAGACACTGAATAACATTTTAAGAATCAGGCTATTTTGTGGAAAATTGTGAGATGAGAAGGAAGGCTGATCCTGAACAGAAATCACAGTTGTTTCACTATTTCTACCTGAATGCTGCTTCTGACTGCATATCAGGAAATGTGAACCAACTTGCTGTATGTGAAGATAGGCAGCACAGTCACAGGTACCAGCATGGAACAGCAAGCTCAGCAACGCACTCTCTGCCCCTTGCTCTCCAGGCAACTTGGGCAAATCACTTTACCCTCTCCCGCGGTCTCCACCATGAAGGAGGTAGTACAAGTTACTCATCTTTATGACACACTTCAAGGACTACACAAGAAAGCCGCAGGGATGCTACATGATTGTAATACTTTGTGCGTTTGCCATTCTGAAAGAACAGCTGCTATTGACAGCTGAACAGATTTACTGCACCTCCAAGTACAAACGTCTAGCATACTTCATTCCTGCTCTGAGGTTGGTTGTATTAGAAGAGTGTGAAGGACTTGTTACAAACGCTAAAAGAAAGCAAAACGGCTTTCAGAGAAAGTGATTTAGGAATTTTGGGGCAAAATTCTAAACTATTACATCTCCACATCTATTGGCAAAGTAGTGGTAAATTTGCCATGATGCCTGTGGACCCCTATTGTCTAGGTTCAAAACAAGCTCTTTGTTAGTTCACAGTTTACATAACTTTTTTTCACCCACTGTCCTCAAATGAGGTGGCCTCACTCAAAATACTTGATGAATGTAGAAAAATATGTATGCATTGTTTAGTTTCTCTGCATATTAAGGATTATACTCCATGCTTACACAAGGAAAGACCACTTACTCCTAACCTAAATTGCTCAGTACCTGGGCTGACTGGCAAGAGATGAATTTATAGAGATAAAAATATTCAAAGAAAATAGATTGTGTGGTCCTACAGTTAACCACTCACAGACTAGAAACTGCTCTAATAACTTCAAAAGTGAATGGAATTTAGGTCTCCTAGATCAAGAAAGAGCAACATAACACTGGATTTTGCTTAGGACAGGGAAGAAGAATATGCTCAGGACTGAGAGGGAAAAATTCTCTTTACTGCAGAAAACCTCATTTCTCATCTCCAAGATCTTTAATTGTAAGTTCTTTTTCTCTGAAATGACTGTTCTTCTTCTAATGCATTTTCCCTGTTCCTGGCAGAGATCAATACAGGATAAAGATCCATAGAAATTTCCTCAATAGAAGGCAATTTTTGAAGGTAGAAATGGATTTCACATTGACAGGAATGAATGTCAATTAAAAGAGTAGAATTTCTATTACAGCATATATATTCTACAATTCATTCCTATAACTGATCTAGATAAAGGTATTCCTATTAATGACAAGATTCCCCCAAATCTCTAAGTTTTTTTAACAGAGAATTCTAAACTTTTTGATCATTTAACAATGGAAAAGAATGAATAAATCTTAGCTTCCCTGTGCACCCACAGGGTAATCTAAATGAATTTTAGATTATCTGAAGTAGATCTTTCTCAATAGAGAATAGATGGCTGTAGCCAACTAGGGGGCACAACAGTTGCCAGTATTTGGGTGTAAAGTATCCTTTTGACCTCTGAAACAAGGTACATCATGTATCCTTTTTTGTTACCATGGTAGAGAGGGAAAAAGTGTGTGCATGACTCAAGTGAGAGAATTCTCTCACAGAAAGGCAAAATAACCAACCAATGCAGGTTGGTACTCCTGGATCTTCTTATGATCTTCTAGGGACATGAACATCTGTGCCGCCAAAAGGCAACTCGGACACTTGGCCTTGATGGACCTGGCACTGCATTTGACAAGCCATGATGCACCGTTCAGTCTCCCTCTTTCAAGAGCTCTTTCATTTGGTTACCACTGTCTGTGAAATAGGAAAAGGAAGCGTACATGGCACATGCATCTGGAAAGAGAATAAAGTAAATCAAATTATTCTTGAAAGGAGATGGCAATAGTGAAGCTGGGGATCTCTGATTTAGAGAACTGGAAAAATTGAGAAAAGGTGCAGAGCTGATGAGATCAAAGAAATGGTTTTGTTAAACCTTGATCAGCTCATGGACCATTTAGAAAAACAGGCAAATAGTGGTCAAGTGTTCACAATGAATTATTCACCCTGTTCTATTGGAACACACGATCCCAGAATGCTAAATTAGGAGTTAATCAGGATGCAGTCTCTCACTCCTCCTGTTTGGCATTGCCATTGACCTTATTGTTAGAGAAGCTGTATATGGATACAACACAAAAATAGCAAAGCTTAAGTAGTATGCAAAAATGTTTAGGTTTTAGCTGGCAAAATACCTCCCATAAGTAACAATCATCAGACAAACAATGATCAAAAAACTTTGCAATATTTAAAGAAAGATGTGGTTTATATTAATTATGAAAAAGACAAATTCAACAAAGTTAGCAATTCCTCTCCCAGGCATTTGGTATAAACATCAATACACTGGAGATAGTAAATCCAATTACATTCTTACTAATGGAAAATAAATAGAAAAATATGTAATGAATCTGTAAGGTGGAAATCATCAGAGAATTCAACAACTATTTAATATCAGAAATCATTTAAGAGAAAGATAGGGTTATCTCATATACCAATAAAATCATCTGCCATGGCAGTCTTTGGGTGGCTAAGCAGACCCTTCATTGAGCAGGTTGCACAATGGGGAAACTAATGGGACCTAATAACACACAGGATTTGCAAAGCACAGGTCCAGGGCACACAGACTAGCAGAGCATTATTTACACACTAAGAAGTGCTGGACTGTTTCAGAAGTATCCAGCATCATATACTAGGAGTCCCTCAATACTATTCCTTCATGTAACTTTGGTAGAAACTACACAAGGTAGGTACACAACATACAGAAGATGATGCTTTCCAGGACTGGCAGGCTCTCTTGCCTAAACTGAACTCTCCCGCATTCTAAAGCCTGTGTTTCTTATTTTAAAGGCCTTAGTCCAAAATATCACCGTTTTTCTAAAAGCTCCAAAAAGCCTGAATTTGTATTTCTAGGAATACAGAAGTATTCCATGTATTTCTCTAAGAAACATTACCATTAATTGCCAGAAGGCACCCCTGTTTTTGCAGTCTCATCTTCAAAGGTGACATAGACTCCCATTCACATTTTGACTTAGAACGAGAAAAATGAACACATTTCTATTTGTGTGTTTACTGAGTATTCTCTATAGGGATAAGATTTGCCTGTATAACTCCCAATCAGGTTAAAGATTTGATGTCTTCTCAGATATGAGTATCACTGCAGCTTCACTTGAGTAGTTTCTCACTTTAATGATATCTACAAGCATTCATCTGAAGCAAACCAGACGCATGCTTGTAGATGTCATTGTCAAAATGTCACTGCTTACCTCTGCCAGGTGGACTCTGAAGTAATGTTTTTAATTCTGGTCCTCAAAAATAAAACAGTACCTTTTCAGCCAATTTGTTTCTTTTTTCATTTCCAAGCACTCAAATACTCTTTGGGAAAAATGTTGCGCAAAAAAGTCTTTGAAGAGAGGAAAGAAATATGCTCTAAAGAAAAATGTGAGAGCTCTGTATGTAAACACACTTGTGCAAACAGGAAATGGCAACCCAGAAGTTATACAGCACTTGGTTTCCCAATCTCCACTGACAGATCTTGCCCAATTCTCGCTTTCCCTAAATTGTACTCTCATGTCAAGCCAGCTCTCAGAGAAGGAGGGCAAAGTTGCTCACCTCTGCTAATCTTCAGTACTCATAGCTGGGCTGTTCTGACAGATTCTGTTTGGATAACTGCCTTCAGCTACTGATTCAGCAGAAGGCTTGCTCTGTTGTGAGACTATAGTTACATACTCCTGGATTTGGAAAGCAAATAAGCTTTACCCTATTCTGCTGTCTGCTTGCCCATGTGTTTCTGTGGAGTCAGGTCTCCTGCTGGGTTCTGTAATTGGCCTTCCAGATAAAATAATCCGGAGAGAATAGTAGCTTGGAAAGAGTTCTTAATCTTCATTTTACTGTTGTATTTTAAGACCACTTTTCCCTTTTCAGCTTCTGGGATCAGGGCAAATTTCCCAACATTAGCTCAGATGTTGCTCCACCAGCATATACATATAGCATACATGAACAGCAACTATCGTTACTAATTATCACCTATAATACCTTAATTCTAAGCAGAAACTCAATTTCTTATTTGAGGGAATAATAGGTAAAAAATATACTAAACAGAACTAAAGATTTTCCTTTTGTGATCAATGGACAGAAAAGGATTGTATGTCATTAAATCCTTAGCATACCTACTGAATAGCATCTATTCACAGCAACTCAGATACTGGGCCCAGGAGTATAATTTTTCACTCTGAGCATTCTACAATTGCTTAAATATAATAAACTAATGTTGCATTGATTTAGAAGTCCAACCTTCTCTTAATAGATATTTTCACCTATTTACCATACTCCAGAAGACAGCAAAGTGAAAGACTAGCAGGAAAATATGCAATTTAACATTAGAAAAAACACAGTGTTCAATTTACTGCTACCTGGTTTCGCTATGCTTATACTTTTGGTGAAAAAGAGCAAGCATAAAGATAAATGTATGAGGACATCTGGCTACATGGATTACTTTTATGGCAATTTAATTATCACTTAACAACAGTTTAAGAAACTTGTATTAGCTATTGGCCTTGATCTTTTGTCTCTGCGTACCGCTTAGGAAGTCAGAATACAGACCTCATAACATTGCACTTATCAATTTTATGATAAAGGTATAAATAATGAATTCTTTCTATCTGCTAGGTATGAACCTGTTCCATGTAAGATTTTCTATGTAAGCATATCTACTGTGGAGGCACCCATTAAAGGACTCATAGGTAGTAAATTAAACCTGACTTCAAAGACAACCCTACTTCAGACAAATTAGGCTACAGAGATAGAAAAGGGCAGGCACAATCATTAACCTATTGAAGGCCACTTTCTGAAATGTACTATTGTTTCTAAGTTGAATGACTATTTCAAGATTGTTCATAATTTTGCAATGTGTCTTTATATCTTATACACTATTAGGTGATAAAATATTGCATACTGGAATCAGTTCTCCTTTACTCTATTCATCTTAGCAAGTCAATTGCTTCAATTCAAAATAAATACAAGGCTACTCTGAACTCGTGACTTTTTTAGAAGTTGATTTGAATTAAATATTTTTCACAGTGAGGCCTACAAAGTTGAACCTCCTGTGAGATGCTGCTTGGGTATAAATTAATTACTTTATAAATTTACTAGGGCTGCTTGTCTCACCATCTGCACCATCATCTGGAGTGCTATGAAGAGGGAGAAGATCACAATAATTCGAACTGTACACTAGTCCATAGCAGGTGAAGAACTGACACAACATTTTGAAGAGTGTTTTTGCCCAGCCTCCTAAATTCCATTTCACGCTTAAGAAAATATGAACAATAGAATTTTTTGAAAGATGAAGTCTTGAGTTCATTGGCTGAGATAAATTATCAGCTTATGTTAAACCATGTTTTCTTCCCAAATAGTTTAATAAAGCAAAGTATTGCCCATCTGCATTAAACTTTTTTTTTTAAATTTTACTGCATTTCATCTTCAAACTTTTCAAAGCATTTTCTCCTCTTTTTTTTTCCTTTTTTTTTTTTTTCCTAAATGTAGGTCAGTTCTAAAAACAAACCCCTGCTGTTACAGGACGTATAAATCTAAAGATTTCACAAAAATATAATCCTGGAAAAAAATGAGAGATCATTTCTTTATGTACAATGCAAAAAGAGAAGACATTTGGCAAAAAAATCATGATCTCCCCACAAGCCTGGGAAGTATCACCTGTGAGGAGGCACTGAAGTGTCAGGCACACCTCCACCCAAGACATGTGAGTTGTGTGTTACAAAATGGTTTCTTGTCCATGAATGCCTAATATGGGATCTGGAGTCACGATCCCTTTTACTTCCCAGATTGATAAGTGCGTGGGGAAACCCCAGGTATGTCAGTTGATTGGGAAAGGCAGTATGGGAGAAATCACAGAAACAAAAGAGATGAGAACCGGCACTGCAAGGTGTCCTGCCACTCATCTTTACTCATAAAATGGTCAGGTACGTGACAGGACCATGTGGCCTGTGGAACAGTTTTCATATTTTTATAAATATATATATAACATGCTAAATATTCAAATATGTATTACACATATTTTAATACATATTTAATATTTGGGAATTCTGGTTGCTCAGCAGGATGTAAGTTTTGTAGATATTTTGGCAAAGCTTTGCTATTTTAGAATTTATTTCTAAAGTAAGCAACTTCTACTGCCTGTCGGTAGCTTGGGCAAAGGACTGAACTGAAAGCAATGATAAATAGACCCTCGCTGCTGAATACTTTATTGTTAATTTATAAGAGAAGTTCTTTGCAGAAATGCAGCTTGCCTGCTGATTCGCTAAGTGAAAAATAGGAATGATAGCTATGTCTCTATCAATTTTAGGATTTCACAGTATTCACAAATGGGATGGTGGAACGATGTTGATTTGGGCAGTAGAGCACGTTGCAATCATTCTCCTTCCCCACAAAGTTTTATATTATAAAAACAAAGCTAAAAGCTTGAAGCAGAACCAATGCTAGTATATTTGTTCAGCTGATCCAAATATGTCAGTGCAGCCCATATAATTGAAACAAAAAGGACTGCAGCTTCTCCTAATGACAGTGAAAAGGCAAACAGACCTAACAAACCTCCCGTGAATTACATATTTAGCATAAGTGTTTTTGAAACCTTGACTCAAGTGAGTTTAAGTTAAACAGCTACTTTAAAAATCGAAACTTCAACTCTTTTCTAGAGACAAATTAAAATATCAGCAAACTTTGCATACCTAACAGCCTGTATGAAATACACTGAAATCTTTAATTTTAACTTTTATTGCTAGCACAGTGGATCTTTTCTTTCCACCTCCCATAAAACCTGAGCTGTATTTAACTTAGCATGAAATATGAAAAGGCAGAAGAACGTAATGAAAATATATCACTTCCCAGACTTGTGAATGTTTGTGAACACTTTAAAGACAGTATTATGTGTGTGTGTGTTTGGGTCCTTCTGGTCACCTTGGCCTGGCCAAATGTTTTCCATAAACAGATTTTCATTAATAAGTAGAAATTGGATAAGTAAAATTATTCAAAAAATTAGAAGAAAGACGCACAGGATGCGCTACTGTCAAATCTGAGAAAGAAAATCTTGTCTCCCGGTGCCCTTTTCGCTGGAACCCTCAGTTTCCTCCTCATTCCCATATATTAAGGAAGTTTTTTAAACCTATTAGGTAAATTACAAAAGTACTCACTGAATGGTAATTTGTACTTATGGTATGTCCGTAAGGTCGTCATGGCCTACCAAGCACTTCCTTTTAAATTCCATTTGGTATTTTGAGTGTGCTGTATTTATTGGTTAAAAAAACCCCTCCTGAGATAGGCAGTTCTATAAAACTTGCCACACATCTGTTGGATTTTTGTTTATGTATTGAAATGTAATTGGGCAACTGGAGAAAAGTGGATTTGTGAGGTGTTATTTTCCTAAAGATTACATTTAATATTGTTGGTGTACCCTCCATAATTTAGTTGATTAATAATATTTGATCTACACCCAAATTATGACTTCCCACATATATGACATAACTAATGAACAGTGAAAGGAAAGCTGTTCAGATGGTCACCAATAACCAATGCTTAGTTAATCCTTTAAATAAACCGGAGCTCACAATGTGTCCCTTTGAAGTCATAAATAATGTATATTTTTCTTTTGACTTTTAATAAGCCAGTGGAGTTCATCTCACAGTCTCCAAACACATATATTTTATTATGGGCCTCTGCAGTTTACTTTAATTAGTGTGTCTGAGTGCTTTGGGAGACTTAGCCCTACTGAAAACAAACAGAGTCTTACCATCTATAAAACATTAGCTCCCTTTGGTTTATCCTGATACAGCCGAGGCTCAGTGAGAAACACATGGTGTAAGTAAACACTCATAATTGCATTAGAATTCCTGGGTGTATTGGTAATTCAAACCCTGTTTCATGATATTGTTAGAGCAGTTAGAGTGGGTTTACCAATCTCCTCGCCTTCTGGGATTTCATGAAATTCCATTTGGAGCGAACTTTAAATGACAAATCTAATAGAAACAGCAACAGACAAAACAAGCCACAGAGGCTCTGAAAAGGAAGCACACTGCTAAAAAAACCCTTGATGTGAGTGTGTTTTGTCATGTCTCTGAAATTTCTCATTCCTCTAAGCACCTTGCTGATGTGTTAATTTTTGCATAGGGTGGGTATGCCTGTGTCTTTTTTTACTGTTCCCTGCAGAACTTTAGGTCCAATCTGTCAAACAAACTGACATTCCTATTATTCAGTCATTTTTCCCAGAAAATGACACAGTCAGCTCCAAAATGAAACATACAAAACAAAGAAATACTATGGTTTTAATCAGATGTTGAATGACAACAAGTACATTTTTTAAGATAGGAAGAAATCATTGTTGAAGGCTTTCCACTGTAAGGAGAATTTAAGTAACTGAAAATGCTTCACATGTCTATCAATTTCAATTTCTTTTTCCAAAAGAAACAAAGCTTCCCTATGAAATAGACTGAATAAAAATAGAAGCAGACTCTGGAGAAAAACACAGCTATTAGATTTAAACCAAATATTATTCAAATAAATGTTGGTCACCAAATTTCACTCTACTTAGGCCCAAGCCCCACAAGTACTATCTCTGCATCTTCAGGAGTTCTAATGCAATAATTTTAAAGAATAAAATGTTGACTTCTTTTACGTTCCTTCCATAATCTTGATGTAAACACACTGTGACTGCTTAAACACCAAGATTGTGAATTCAATTTAAAATTAATTGTATTTTACTGTTTGCCTGAAAAATATATTTTAAAGGGAAAGTGCTCCAGTATTTCTATGACAAAGTTTTCCAAAATACAAGATGTGTCCTCTAGACAGAAATGAGGTGGATACAGAATGAAAATGTCAGTGCACTCAGGCTGGTGGGATGAGGGTGGGAGAGGGGCTGAAA